>JAOXJJ010000263.1:3293470-3337687 GCA_025769935.1 Phoenix roebelenii
TATCCCCATATTTTGTATGAAGAATTTATTATTATTATTATTATTATTATATATATATATATGTATATATATGTATATGTATATATGTATATATATATATATATATATGAAAGAAGTAATAGTCCCATCGACCGGAAGTCAATGGGAGCTTTCTATTACAGACTTACCAGTGGAGTCCATGGGCAATTAAATTCCTGTTAAATATAAAATAACTTGGGCGACCGAATGGATTCTTTGTGTACCACCTTTCTTTAGATTAAACAAAAAAAGGGAAGTCAAGAGACATATCGTACAAATTTTGTCCCTGCAAGAGCAAGAGTTGAGATAATTAGTGCCAAGAAGTGCTTGAACATACACATCCCTGCCTAGATACCTTGAGTATCTATTATATGGAACATGGGCTATTATACAAATTATAATATTAGCATGAATATGTTTTTTTACAAAGAAAATACAACCAAGGAGTGTGGCCTGGTAAAAAAGAAGCTGAATAGAGAAAGAGAGCTCATCATACGAAAGGAACTCAAACAGGTACAAACCATAAAGCGTTTATGAAAGGCTGTGACTGCTGCTGTCGTCCATGATCCATGGTATGTTACTTTCTTCATCGCCTTCTGGGTGATCTCGCATCTCACTGGCTACAAGCCCTGAATCTTTTTGGCGAAACACGGTTCGCAATATCCATGAAAATTTATCATGGAGGAGACAAAACAGCGGGAATACACCCATCGTGCATGCAATGCAGTCCACCAGTACCTGGTGCCAAGCACGAGAGAGACGAGCGAAGTGAAAGCCAGAGCAGTTGACGAATACGTGATGGCTTTAACGAGCTTTGGCAGCCTAGATCGACGACGGCGATGGAATAGAAGAATGCTGGCAATCAAACTGCAAAAGGATATGAATGCAGAGAGGGTGGTAGTTTGCAAGTTGATGGTTGATGATGGATTTTGATCAGGTTGCATGGCAATTGGTAGAAGTGAAAGAGAGAGCTTCTTTGGTTATGTCTGCAGGATGCTGGTAAGGATTGGGTTGGGGAAAGCAATGGAGCTCGAGGGCGTTTATACGAGATACAGGTCGGTCATGGAGGAGGGGCCGCGCAACCTTTAAAGGAAGGTACCTCTCCCACCTCAAAAAAGCTTTAACAACTTTATTCTGAACTTTGTGATTCCATAGGAGACTAATAAGAAGCAAGGCGACAACAAATCATTTGGAAATCCACCCAGAAAAGGATGCATAGCTTTTATTGTAGAAATCTTGGCAGTTCTGAAAAATATAGCTATCTTGAATATATATATAATATGGGGCTAGCCAAGTACTCGATCCCCTCCTTCCGTCAGTAAGCTTTAATCTAATTTCGATTTTGATAAATAAGTACTTAAGTTTAAATCTATTACATAGTCCTTTCTTAGAAAAAAAAGGTGAGCGAAGAAAACAAACTTCTGAAAAACTTTGTTACCACACAAAAGGTATCTATCTCGCCAGATATCTCGATATCTCGCCAATCTACGAACACGCACCCATCTTAAAATTTCTAGAGGATTGAAAGTCTGATGCTATATCCAACCATCAAATGGTCTGATGACTGTTAAACATATATTGGAAGCACATTAAAATTTGGGAAAACCGACAAGCAACAATTTCATTAATTCAATTATGGATGAATACTTGCATTCACTTTGCTCTTCGTACTTTATCTCATCTTCGCCACTTAAACTTGGCCATGGTATGCTTGAATACAGAAAATAGGCAGTTAAATTTCCACAGCAGCATGTATTTTCCTTGTTTTTCTCAATTATTTTTTATAAAAAGATATGAATGCGGAGAGGACTAGCATCTCGATCATTAACAACGGTGGTAGTGTCGATGCGGTGGAGGCCAAGTTTGATCAGCGGGGGGCGATGATGGCCACAATCAACTGAACTGTAAAAGACCAGAGCTGGTTATCAAACAATTTGCTTCGTTCCTGATGGACTTCTCTGGTGTTAGTTTCCAAGTTGTTTGTTGATGATGGATTTTGATCAGGTTGCATGGCAATTGGTAGAAGAGAACCAGAGAGCTTTTGGTGTGTAAATGACAATGGTGGAAGAAATGGAGCTCCACGGCGTTTATATGGATATTGAGAATGACACCGGGGTGGTTTTTGGATGGTTCACGTCTTCCAAAGGTCCTTCGCAGACGATGGTGGACACGGACAGACTACAGGGGCTCAAGGTCTGCGATCCGATTGTCCCAGGAGAGGGATGGTGGCATGAGAGTCTGATTCGGGAGGTGTTTGGAGAGCAGTTAGCGGCGGGGGTTTTGGCTTTACCTATTCCATCATTGGAGGAGCCAGACAGATTGATATGGGAGCCGACCGGCAGATCGAGAGTTTGTGCCAGGGATCTTCACTCTTGGTTGAGCAGGGTGCCAGATAGACAGATCGATGCGGGTTGGATATGGAGGCTGAGGTTGCATCCTCGTGTGGCGCTCTTCCTTTGGAAGGTAGCTTGGGGCTGCCTTCCGACCAGGTGCGTTCTAGTTAGGCGGGGGGTGAGGATAACCCAGTATTGTGAGGTATACCCAGATCTCGAGGAGTCCATACATCACGTCTTACTCCGATGTCCTAGGGCGGTACAGATTTGGAGCTGTTTATCTGTGCCGTTACCCCCGAGGTAGGAGTCAGTGGAGGATTTGTTACAGTTCTTGAGGGACTCTACCAGGAGACCTAGCACAGTTGAGTTTGGGGTTGCAGTAGCCTATCTGGCTTATCATGTATGGCTGGATAGGAATGGACGCCTGTTCGAGGGAAGAGGGCTGCACCCGAGGATTGTGATGGATAGAGCTATGGCCCAGGTAGCGGAGGTCTATTTGGTGATTCCATCGACGTCATCTGAGTTGGCTAGGGACATCTGGGGTATCTTCTCCGCTGTTTCAGCGCCTAGGTATGCTTCTCCTTTTTGGGTACCCCCACCCCCTAGTTTTCTTAAGATGAATTTTGATGGCGGTATGGCGATGGATAGAGCTTTTGGAGGAGTTGGCTTTGTCATTAGGGACCAGTATGGCAGATTGATTGTAGCTGGTGGTCGGAGCACTCCAGGCTTGATTGTCATTGGGGCGGAGCTACGACCTGCTTGGGAGGGTATCCGGTATGCGAGATGTGTGCTGGGTGTCGATAGATTGTGCATTGAGATTGACTCTGCCATGGTGATTGACTGGATACGGAGAGTGGATAGATATGGTGATGGCCACCCATTGATTCGAGATACCCGCAGACTGGTTCAGGAGATGCTAGCTGTCCAGATTGATCATGTGTATCGTGAGGTGAACAGAGCTGCGGGCTGGGTCGCCTTATATGTAGCTCGTCACGCTGGGGACGTCATCTGGACGAGTCTAGCCGGTGTTCCCCATTTGTTTCTCTGTTTACTTTCTATTGACTTGGCAGGATGTACTTCATTTTGATTTAGTGAAAATGAATTGCCGCTCTAACCAAAAAAATAGCGAGGTCAGAACTAGAATCGCTGGGCCGGAATACCCAAGTAGTCAGGAGTTCAAATTTGATACATGTTAAATATCTTTTTATAAAATAATATATATATCATAATTTAATTAAAATATGCATGTACAATATTAGATCGGCACACATTTAATAATAGTATGAAAAATATTACTTCAAATTACACTTTTATTTTCTATTTAAAATACTATTTTATAAAATTCATAAATTACATATAAATCGATTAACAATTTATTTGATGTAAAAATAATATTTTATAAATAAAAAATTTAGAAAAGTCAGATCATTAGTATGAGCAACGAGTAGACAAACAATTCAACTAATCATGAAATCTTTCTTTAAAACTTAATATCTAAAACTATATCTTTACTAAAATTTAATAATAATTAATTTAAGAATGAAAATCTTAAATTTCGAATAGTCTTCTCTGATATATACGACGTTGGAAGAATTATTATTTTTTTTGCGACAACTGTGCTTTTGCTAAACCAACCTCTGGAATAAAGAGGAAGCGAAAATTGCTGGGACCATTGATTGTGATGAGAGCTTCTTGTGTGCAAAATGTTGGTTAAGGAGAGTATGGCGGATAGAACGACATAGGGTGGGCTTCTTGTCGAGAGGCCCTTCGCGGATTCGACCTCTGGAAATATGAAAGTGAATCAGATATGCCAAAAGTTGGGTGTCTATCCCCATCATCTACTGCACTGTTTACTTTCTTTTGATTCTGCACAGTTTATTTTCTTTTGGTTTGGCAGGATGTATTTAAACTTGAGTTTTTGAAAATAAAACGTCGTTTTTACCAAAAAAAAAAAAAAAAGAAAAAAAAATAGTTCTCGATAGAAAAGAGAGGTGTTCTATTTTTAAATTCTATTGTGCGTGTTTGTACTCGTGTAGTTTGACTCGTCTCCCTTAGCCATAAAAAAATAAAAATAAAAAATAAAATGTGCGCTTTGGTGGGAGATGCCGTAGGAGACGTACCACTAACGGCACATATGGGGGTGCAAAGAGCGGAGCAGGCAAAATATATAGTCAGGAGTTCAAACGTGATTCATATCTATTTTTTAATAAAATAATATATATATATCATAATTTAATTAAAATATACATATACAATATTAGATGAGTACACAATATAATAATAATTCGAAAAATATTACTTCGAATTACACTTTTATTTTATATTTTAAATATTATCTTATAAAATTCATAAATCACATATAAATTGATTAACAATTTATTTGATGTAAAAATAATATTTTATAAATAAAAAATGGAAAAAATAGATTATTAGTATGACTAATGAGCAGACAAATAATTCAACTAATCATAAGATCTTTCTTCAAAATCTAATATCTAAAATTGTATCTTTATTAAAATTTAATAATAAAAATCTTAAATTTCGAATACTTTTATAGGGCTGGTTGTCCGACGTTCCGTTCTACCCAGTCAACATGATTTATGTTGTGGTTCAAATTTGGCCCGAGGGTGACCACGCCGGAGGAGTCGAAGGAGCTACCGGACGAGATGGAGAAGGGACGCCGCTTCTTGCGCGCCGGCGGACCTGCACAAAGCCTCACCGGTGGAATTCCGATGAGGGCCCTCCAATGATGAAGTTAGAGTGGATTTTAGGTGGTCTAGCCAAAAATTCCTTAGGTGTTACCTAATGGGGCTATTTATAGTCCCCGCGGAGGTGCCCAGGTGGCATGTAACCATGGCTTGCTTGAGGCATATGGTGTAGGTTGTCCTTGTGAACAACATGGCATCGACAGAGGTGGTAGGTTATGGCCCCTGGTTGATATATCGTGGAGTGGCCAGCAAGCAAAGCATGGCTCGGTGAGCTTGTAATGTATGGCCAGTATGTGGGCATAAGGGCGCGCATAAATGCACACGTGGATGTGGTTGTGGGTGAAGTCAGGCTCGCTTGGAGGCTGCAACATATGCTTGACGAAGTCAGCTTGATGAGCACTGAGGTTGGGCCGACTTGGAGGCCGCAACATGTTTGATGAGGGCGGCTCGGCGGGCTCTAAGGTCGGCCCAACCTCATCGGCTCTAAAGTCAGCTCGGTTGGGCGTCCTGAACTTAGCTCGAAGGGGCGTCATTGTGGATACCTGCGGTCGACGGAGCCTCTTTGGCTCTTGGTCGATCCTGCAGGGCGCCCTGAGCGGAGAGTTCTGGCCAAGATTAGCTCAGCCTTTGGTAAGGTCCGGGGTTGGACTGGTGCTCAGTGGGACCGAGGTTTGGCCCACTCGGTGCTAATGTCTACTTAGCTAAAATTGGGTGGTCCCATGTTGTGAGCAAGACAACCCATTTTGCCCCCATCATTTGCCTCCCGACTTCCGAAGTCGAGTCGCTCTTCGGCTCGGACGAAGTAGCTGGATTGTTGGTCGTTCTATCATAACCAAGTGCTTATGAGGGCGTGTGCACTGAGCTGGGTTCACTTCGCACAATTAAGAGTTGATTACTTCAGACCGAGTCCTGCAAGCCGAGCTTGAGTGGATCAGGTTGCCACATCAATTGAGGCGAATGCGGCTACAGGTGTTCTTTGAAGTATTGCGTGCGTGCTCCTTTTCAAGGCATCGCTGGGTGGAATACGAGGAGTCAGTCATTAATGCCCCGTTCTCCGAAGCGGCTTTTATGACTATTTTGGTCTTTAATATTATGATCTAGAAAGATCCACTGAGGGAGCTTCTGGACCTGCCACGCGGCGAGATCCGGCTACTTCGGTGAAACACGGTTCGCAATATCCATGAAAATTTATTATGGAAGAGACAAACCAGCAGGAATACACCCAGCTCTGGCAGCCTCGATCGTCTATGGCGATGGGATAGAACCACGCTGGCAATCATGCTGCAAAAACATATGAACGCGGAGAGGACTAGCATCTTCATCATTAACAACGCTAGTGGTGTCGATGCGGTAGAGGCCAAGTTTGATAAGAGGGGGGGGATGAGGGCCCCAAGCAACTAAACCGTAAAAGATAGCGGTTACAGTTCCTTAAGGTGATACGACAGTGGCTGGCTAGTTTGCAAACTTGTCAAGAGGGTATCAGAGCGACTTGCATGGCATATCAGATTTGGTTGGCAAGGAATGCTCGTACCCTCGGCAAGCGCAGGTTGTCACCGAGGTTTGTTGCGTAGCTTGCTCGAGCACAGACCACGGAGATCAGGCCCACCCCTTCTTCAGATAGACCTTTGACAGCTCGGGACACCTGGGGTTCCCTCTCTGCTTCGGCAGCTCCTCAGACGGGATTTTTCACTTGAGAGCCCCCACCCCCGAGCTTCCTCAAGGTCAACTTCGACAGGTCGATGCTAGATGGCAGTACGCGGGGCGGTGCAGGCTTTGTCATATAGGGCCCGCACTCTAGAATGGTGGTAGCAGGTGGCTGCCAGCTGTTTGACACTTCGGTTCCGGAGGCAGAACTGCGAGCTGTCTGAACGGGTCTTTGACATGCGCGGGTAGTGCTGCAGGCCAGTTCGATCATTCTTGAGGGCGACTTGGCCACGATTATCAGGTGGATTCAGAGGAGGTCGAGGGGTGAGAGCACAGACCACCCCTTAATCCGCGACATAGGGATGATGATGAGAGATGAGAGGCCATCCAGGCCAAGCATGTATTTAGGGAAGCCAATGGGGCGGCCGATTGAGTGGTTGCCTACGCGGCCCACCACTTAGGATACGCCCTTTGATCGGGGGAGGAAGAGTTGCCACTGGCACTCCGCGAGTTATTGTATTTTGACTTTATTGGGTGTATTCATGCATGCACCGTATGAAGCACCCGCTTTAAACAAAAAAAGAAAACAAAGAAAAAAAAGGAGATAGCCCAGGAAAAGACGGCATCTCAGACGACACAGCGACTCGGAGGCATCGGAGAAGACGAATCGAAGAGGAGGAAGAGGAGAAACCCGAATCTGGGAGATTTCTAGGGTTTTCGATGGTTTGCTAGGGTCTAGAAATGAAAATTAATCTCCATTTCTTGGTTTCAGATAGGCAAGGGGGCAAAATACAGCACTCACATGCTTTGTAAATTGTAATGCTACATCATATTGACCCATTCCACAGTCATTTCAAAACATCAGCTCTTATATTAATGATCAAACATTCCAATCTGTTCAAAAATCATGAAGAACACGTCAAGTAGGGTAGGCAAATAGGTTACAGTTTAACTTCCAACGTCAGGATCATTGGCAAAAATAGGGTTCTATCATCAAATATCCTGCCCATTATGCACAACCCATACGAGGCATCACAAAAATAATTCTAGGTGCATAATATAAATTCACAGCCTGAAGCTGAAAGTACAAAATTTTAGCATACAGTATATTAACATGCAAGTGAAATTAAGTGTTTGTGATTAGGCAGGTCAGATTTCACTTGATTTCACTTAACTATGACACTATGTGTTCCTTTGGTTGGATATAAAGATCCCAAGAAGCTGCAGTCCTCATGCATTATTACCAACATCAGCAGGACTCAAGCCATTGATAGAAACAATGTACAAGCTAGCACAAGCCAATGTTTTCTTTTTTGTCAAGGTTTCAAGCAATCCTGGATCAACTCACAAACACATGGCAGTTGGTGGGGCATTGGGTAACAGTTCCTCAATCAAGTTCATGAAACCCAACCTCTCATAAAAGGATTCAACTTTAAGGAATCACAAAAATATGATAATCAACTCAAAAACTTTCAATGTTTGTTTTCAGCATGTACAGACTAATTTGCTGTCATTTACCTGGCCACCCAAAATCAGACACGTCTCCAGAAACTGAATAATGATGCCATTGCCGGCGAATAGAACGTAGTCCCATCATATTCTCAAATGATTCAAGCAAAGAGTCTCAAAATGGATAATCCCCTGCAGCCTATAGGCCATGGGCCTGAGGCCCAAAATGGATAATCCGAGTTTGAGTCGGGTTGGGTTAGGTCAAGATTCAGTAAACCTAGACCCGAACCGAAAAATAAAATCGATCCAATGTGAGACCCGACCTTACCCCATGGGTCCTTAAAAACGGGTCGGATAAGGGCTAAACGGGTCGAGACGAGTCAGGGGTCAGCTTGACCAATTTGCAGCCTTACCAGTAATTGTGAATATCTTCTTACCACACTCTTCCAAGTTTCGAGCAATTATTGATCAGGATCTGAAAAAACTAGAAAAAGATAGAATAATGAACTGTACTAGCTCAGTAAGCAACATAACACAACAAAATGGGATCTAAGCATGCCAAATAAATAGATAATAGTAAGATAACGACTGAAAATAAATCAAATTTTCGTAAAACACACATATATATTTATTAATTTCATAAACTAATACTAGAGACCCAACATCAAGCTATGGCCATGTAGCCTAGTGGCACGGGTCAAATAGCAGATACAAGGTGTACCAAGTGCCAGGTAACAGATACCATTATTTTAATCACCAGTGGCTCGGTGTCGAAATTAGTTTTTCAATTCTAGGTCGACAAGGCCAATGAATAATTTTCATTGGCAGAGCCAAATCATGGTCATGCTGAGAATACATATATAAAATAAATTTTATAATTTATTTAGTCAAAATTTCCAAATTTCATCTTGCATGAATATTATAATACATAACATATTTTAAGACAATTATTACCATAATAATAACATGCATGATCTGTTTATTCAAATATAAAACAGAGATCACAATCAAATTTAATACATTAATTATAATTTTACCAAAGATCAGAAACCATACTTTGAGGCACTAGATTACTTACCTCTTCTTGCTTCAAAATTTCACTTGAGTTAGACAAGTCAGGTTCGTCTGCTTTAATATCATTAAAATATAATTAATTTTATCATTATCTTAGAAGCCAAGCAACTAAGCCAATCCTGGATCTCCTATTTGGGCCAATCTGAAGTCCACAAAGTAAAGACTTGGGACCTCTACTAAGCCCCAGATCATGTAAAGAGAGAGATAAATAGAGAGAGAGAAAAAAGAAAGAAACAAGAGAGAGAAATAGAAGAGAGAAGAGAAGGGAGCCTTCCCTTCTTTTTCTCTTCTTTTGTAGCATAACAGGGGAAGAAAGGGGTGGGATTATGGCTGTGGTCGTAGTGGTCTGGCGAGATGGCAGCAAACAATGGTGCAGGGAGCAACCGAAAGTATTCGCGAGAGCGAGTTTTCTCGCTCCCGATCCAAATATCATTAATCAGCTAGTTTTCATGCCCTTGAATGAGCAAGTATGGTAGGTATTCAAGGGTATGAAAGCTAGCATTTGGATCGAGGGTGACCGGATATACACACACATGCATAAATATGCATATATGTAGTATTTTGAAAATAAAATAGTTGGACTTTTGATGTACTTTTGAAGTTATCTAAGATATAAGTTGACTTTGGACTCCAGCTCAGTTTTGATGCTTCAAACTTGGTTTGTATAACTCCAGTCAAATGGGAAATGCATTTAGCAGCTTTATTTTTCTATCT
Organism: Phoenix roebelenii; assembly: GCA_025769935.1. Lineage (NCBI taxonomy): Eukaryota > Viridiplantae > Streptophyta > Magnoliopsida > Arecales > Arecaceae > Phoenix > Phoenix roebelenii. The sequence goes on from JAOXJJ010000263.1 coordinate 3,303,411, forward strand.
GAGCCCAAACTGGACTGCCGACTAGAGGTAGGCATTGAGCTGGGCCGCCCATGGCCCGACACGGCCCAACACAAAACAATCCGCTTGCTACAGTAACGGGCCGTGCTAGACACGGCTCATAAAAGGAGACCGGGCTGGGTTAAGGATTTATAGCCCGCGGGCCGAGCCCGGCACAACCCATAAGGGCCTGGGCTGGCACGATTCGTGGGCCAAGCACAGCACGGCCCACGGGCCAGCCCGGAACAGCCCATAAGAGCCTGAATCGGGCCCCGCATGGCCCACAAGGGCCTGGACCGGGCCAGGCACGGCTCGTCCCCCTTAAAATAAATGGAAATAAAATTTTTTATTAATATTTTTTTTAATAAATTAATAAATGTTGGAAACTAAGAATTTATTAATATAAAGCCATCTTAATGGTAGAGGGTTTGGCATAGATCCTCAAATTAGCCGTTTTATGGCTGTTGGGAGGGGCAAAATGGGTAAAAAGCCACAAATAGCTGTTATGGGCTAGAAAAATAGCCGTTATGGACCACCCATAACGGCTATTTTTTTTTTGAACAGACACGGCCCGTCTCGTACCTGGCACGGCCCATGCCGAGCTTAGCCTTTAGGTTAAGCGGGCCGTGCCAGTTTAGTAACAGGCCGTGCCGTTTGATCTATGGCCCGGTGGGCCTGGGCCAGGCCGGATCGGGCATGGCCCGTTTGGTCTATGGCCCGGTGGGCTTGCGCCAGGCCGGGCCCGGCACGGCCCGATGCCCATCTCTACTGCCGACCACTGGAAGCGAAGTGAGGTAGGATCTTTCAAGCAGTACTTGCTCGATCGTAGAACATGGATCCAAAACTTGCTGAAATATCCAAATGGAAGATTCAAGGAGTCCGAAAATGCAGCTGCCTGAAAAAATTTCAGATCCAAAAGGAAATCCCAATTCACAATCCACAGCATTCCAGCACGTGTTGTATAACTTTGGATTACAGCAATCATTAAAACCAATTTGATATGAAGAAATCCAGAGAACTCAAAGTCGAAGACAAACCACTATCACATCAGGACAAAGATAGCAAACTCTGACATAAACTGAATGTTAATATTTTTCTGCCAATCTAGCAGTGACAGCTCTAAGTTTGGAATAGACTTTACCCGCAGGTGAACCTAAAATTAGACTAGAAAGTGAATCTCTCGCAACCTTAATGTTCAAGAAAGATCCCAAAATGTGGATCTTAGCATCTGCAATGACGATCCGAGTCCTCGTAGAATTTTCAATGGCAAACCTTGTCTTGCCTCCTTTCCCGGAAAGCCGACCAATCGCTCGTGAAAGGTGCTCCCCACGAAGCGTCTTCACATCCTTGATCTCAAAAGAGTCAACATAGAGATCATCCAGACGCAACAGAGCGATGGCATCTGCAACATCAAATCCAAGCATGAATGCATGGATGAAGTCAGCACATTTCTGGAGGTTGCTCACATCTGGTGTGTCTGATCGCGTCTTAAGTTCCACTCTCCGAGCCTGAGGGAACCGCAAAAATACTTGTGAGAGCAGAATCATAAAAAGGAATAGGCATGAGAAGAAATAGTGAAATGGAATGGATGATAGTTGAAACGAAAAGTTAATTTTTCAGTTATCCTATCCCCAAAAAACTGCTTGCTACCATAAAGAAAGAATTTCTTACAGCAACATTGGAAGAGTAATAATACACAAGTGGAAAACCAAGTCATATTTTCTCAGTAATGAATGTGTTTATGCATGCATCTGTATATGTCTATGTATAAATGTTGATCTGCCTCGGAGCAAAAATTATAGAATTGCCTCATTTCCAAGCAAGCAGCTCCACAATCTCCATACCATGACCTAGGGACTTAAGTTACTCGGAATGATTTGAGAAAAGCAGCATATCCATGATTTTACACTTTTGCTCATTTGAACCATAACATACTCAAAATGGGGCAATTATTGCCTACTTGAATTAGGATCCAGAAAAAGATCCAAATGCTTAGCATGTAATTGATTTTTAACTCCAAGCCAAAATCAGTCTAGAAGCAGACATAAATTGTTACTGGATTAACGTTTAGATAGACTATTGTTGTTCCAGCATCAGTGCATTCCGAATTTTCTCTATACGGATCTTTTAGCAATTCTGTTCCTCCAGCATGGTTTATCATGTTGCTTCTTAGCAAATAATGCATCAACTAATCCAGAAAAAAGATAGAATTGTCAAAACCATTCTTAGGCAAGTTCATGTGTCGCCATGTAAGTATTCAAATTTGACAACTTGAAGAAAAGCAACAGGAAAGCACATGTCCTAGCGTATCATGTACTTGATCTGCAAAGCCTGTAAACAAAACAAATACACTAGCAAGCACCAGGTACTGTTATCTTGTTTACCAGTAGCCTAGATTAAAGGCACACCCCTCGAATTTCCAAGCTGCAATAATGAAATAAAGATCGACCATATGCCAGTAAAGTTGTTTGCAGCCATTAAGTGATTAAACAGAAAAAGGAAAAGCTTATTTCCATTGATTAAAATAGCATTTCTACCATCTTTAAATAAACTCCATCCTACCAGAATAAATGGTTACATTTTAGATCTTGGATAACTAGCATTAAGCCCCAGCTCTTTCCATAAAAAAATGTGAATGATTGCATATATGCCTATTTCGACTTAAACTTCATTTCTTTCATCTGATAGTGAAAATTGCCCTGATGACAATTTAACGCTAGAATGCAAAAAAAAAAAAGAAAAAAAAGAAAAACAATTTGCTTTTGTGGTTCAAGAGGATACAAGGGTTAAAGAGTGTGTGCTTCTGGATTGATGCATGCATATAGCATGTGCCTCTATATTGTCCGTCATGAGCCATATCACAACATATTATTTTGTATTGATACATGTCTAATAGATACACAGTGGCATAGATCAATACATAGTGAAAAAAAGCTTACCCAGCTTTTATGTAAATGACCCTTGACCAACCATTCTAAACAACGCTGTTTTATTCCAGATGATATGTAAATATTCCTATCTGATTTTTTTGGGACCTTTTTCTAAAGGATTTGCAAACATGTTTTACAATTTGGACATGTTCATGACAGAAAATTCTCTTTCTACACTAAACCGAAGGTTAACAAGGTATAATATCTATGAACTTCCCGTAGTAGTGGCCACACATATAAAAAAATCCAGAACATGTTCTTTTAGGTAAGTAAACTCGCATGCATGCGCTTTTAAAGTTTATCATGATTTTGAGCTTTTCTGTATTGCCAATGGTTATAAGGCATCAATGTATATTGAAAATATGTGAAATAATGCAATGCACATATCAAATTGTAGTCTGTAAATGAACTTAGTATGGTTTTAGTATGGTTCATGATCTTATATTTCCAAATATAACTTTGAGCTAATGTTAACTTGTTTGATACATGTCTATAGTCTAGACACAATTATAAACCAGTTAAAATTGGTCCCCAAGGGGGGGGGGGAAGAAATATAATGCTAAGTGTGCCATATATACAGCAATATAATGCTAAGCAAACCGCACATGTGGCCACAACAATGCTAAGTAGACTACATTTTGGCCCATATGTAGCATAACCACATATATAATAGACACAAATAGGCAATGCAGTGTGGTTAGAGGCCGCATCCACATATGCAGCTGCATGTACTGGATTTTAAATATTGCCTTGACGGTGTTATTGTTTGCTGTTCCTGCATGACTACATGCTGATTCTCTTCTTCTAGCAACCCTTAGGTGGATTTAAGTCGCGCGTCCAGCTACCAATGCAACATTCTATCACTAGTTTTGAATGGCCTAATCCATAACCTTCACTAACTTACAAATAAGCCTAGGTTTTCCCTCCAAATGCCAGAAATCATAGCCTTCAAGGTAACCAGTGTGGTATAAACAACTCATCCAATAACGCAACTTAAGAAGAAAAACAATGGCAATTCCAACTTGTCATGGAATCAATCAGCTATAAACCGCCCTTAGTACCACCATTCTTTAGATTAAACAAGAAAGGAAGTCTAAAGACATAGCCACACTTTTCTCCCCGCAATAGCAAGATTCAAAATAGTCATTGCCGAGAAAAGCTCTAAGATGTATATCCCTGCCTAGATACCTTAGTATCAATTATATGGATTATATTGCAATCAACACTCTCTTGATAGATTTTCAATTTTTTGCAGTATTAACAGAGCAATATAATTTCTCCATAAAATCCCTATCCTTTTTCCAAATAATTTGCACTATGTTTCTCAGCTAGCACAAGTAAAAAATGCATTTTGATAGTTGGTGAAAAAAATAGTTAAATTGAAAAAGCACTAAGAATCCTGCATTTACAAACCAAGGAGTGGAAAACAAGAGGCATATTTGTAAATCATGTTAAATGCATTGTACTATAAAATTGGTAAGTAATATGAGTTGTCATCTTGCACCATGAGTACATAAATCCAGTCTGCTATCTAGGAAGCCACTCCTTTAAGATAATAAGAAATCAACCAAAAATCATGGTAAAAACTTGCTTTCTACATACATCATATAGTATTCTATAGGGGAACAGTCATAAGTGATGAATGTCAATTTTGAAACTTTATATATGAAGGGGAATGAGTTGAACGAAGCCACATAAGTAGGCCCCTCCCCAGAAACAATAGAGTGCAGATGTCCATCTTCTGAGAATTTGGTTACATCAGATACAGCCCTATCAAAGAATTTAATGTTTTCAACATTTTTGAATGCGGCAGATGGGAACAAGCTCGAAGCAATCTTTAAACAAAGACACAAAAATAACCAAATCCTTGAACCAAAATAAAGGGAATCGTAAACGAATAAATAAAATGGAAACAAGATGGCATCCAGGTACCATGAAAGCAATATCTCCATGAGTGCGTACTAATCGCAGCCAGAGACTTTTGTCATAATCACAGTGTACAAAATAATTACCTCAGATTTTTAAAATTTTCTCATTAAGAAGTCTTTTCCTTTTTTCCCTTTTAAATTTCATAAGGCAAAATCCTAATTATGCTCGGTAGCCAAAATCAAAGCTTGCATCCCAATTCAGACACAGAGAATTAAAACAATTCCAAACACAAAGAATAAGAAATCTCACCTCGACAACTCTACATACAAAATCCCATCCCTAATCTCATCATATAACTGATACATATAACTAGCAACCCCAATCCAATAACTTTCGATAAGTAAATGCTGAAAAAGAGTAAGGGAAAAAGTAATGAGACCTTAAGATTCATCCGTATATCGATCTTCATCTGCTCGTAGACGGGGGTGTAGATCTCCATCCAATTCCTCTTCAGCGGCGCATAGCGGTGGGGCGGGACTGACACCTTCCGGAACTGGACCTTCCCGTCCGACATCTCGTGGGGCTTCAACGCCTCGAACCGAGGGCGCGGAGGAGCCTCGATCTCCATCTCGTGGGATGCCATGGCCGGAAGGGGAAGCGGGAGGGCTTCGGGAAGCGGAGCTGCACAACTAGGGTTAGGGTTTTGAGCAAGAGGCCGGCTGGCGAGGAAAAACGGTAGTGGGTTTGGAAGGGCTTCTTACAAACTATTAAAAAATCTAAAAAATTATTTTTTTTAAAAAAATAGGTATTTTGTTTGTGCATAAAATTATTAATTTAAACATACTGAAAGATTTAACTCTTTAGCAATAATATATGTTCTGGAGCATGAAAGGGATGAGGAAAATAATCCAATTGAACAAAGCTAAAACATCTCATACTCCATCAAAACATTTCAAAACCACCAAAAGTACCGTAAAGTTTGAGAGTTTTGAACACAAAGAATTTTGAGATGAAAAGTTTTAAAATTGTATGGAATTTAATTAGGTGAAAAGTCATAACAAATATCAAAATGCACTTAATGAAAAGAAAAGTCCTTACTTTTTGTTTTTTTTAATCTCCAAAAACTCATTTGATTCGCTGAAAAAAAAAAAGAAAAAAGGAAAAGTATGGCAACAAAATAATAGATAGATGCCTTATATTTGGTTTGAGTTTTCAAAAAAAAATCAAAGGATGTGGACAAGTCGGATTCCTACCGGCCGAGAATTAAGATGATTTTTTTCTTCGAAATTACCCTTAAGCTTTGAGATAGAATAGATAATGTTTGTTCTTTATTGAGGGCAAAATAAGTATTTTTACAATTTTTTTCAGAAAAGTAAATGCTCAACTAAACATAAGCTATTCTGCAATATACCACTTTCTTATGGTCAATCAAACATCCGAAAACCATTTTTTTTATGCATCATATACTCATGCGTCAACTTTTCAAGAAGAACATACCAATGAAAAAAATTCTTTCCGTAAATCAAATGAGTCTCTCTTTTCATTTTCAATTGAGAACTTTTTTTTTTTTCCGAATCTCTATTGTTTTAAACGGCAAAAAATATGATACGTTGCTCCACTGTTGATTGCTTTGTTTGGGTGTTTCAAAACATCCCAAACTTCACATATTCTTATCCATCTGGAACTAGCCGTGTTATATGCCTGTATCCTTTGGGATTATTACCGAATGGTTGCTGCTGTTCGATTGGATGGTAAAACCTCTTCTATATAAATATGTTTCTTCCTTTCTGATTTTAGGCACATATATTTTTATTTCTTTTCTGAAAAAGTCCTTTTTATTTCTTTCTTTTATTCTATAAAAAAAAGCCCTCTATTTTCTCATATCTTTCATTTTCTGTAAAATACCACTACAACTTCATTCTTGATTCAAGAAATAACCCGAAGCAATTCAATCAAATCTCTATAGTTGGGAGCGCATCCATAAAAAGGTGATCCTATAGTTGAATCCTAGAGGGTAGACATGTTGGAATCCTTACCGAGTTATTGATTCCGAAGAACGCAAAATGTGCCTTTAAGGACAACGCATGTCTTTACAGCTAAATTTTTCTACTCAATTTGTTCCTATTTATTTATTTCTGATTGTTTATTTATTCATGATTATTTGTATTTATAACATGATTTTGCATCCATTATCTTAAAATTTCAGCATCCACTGAATGGAATGAATCGGCGGCGATTATATTTATTTGGTTTGAAGCAACTTCTGCTTGAGTACACATCTTGGTTTGAATAAGAAGAATTGGTCTCGTTCTCCAATATATGGATGAATGAGGGGAAACCTGTGATGTGTGAGGAATAAGTAGGTTATGTGGATGGCTTCCAATTCAATTGGGTCGGTCAATGGTGCAGTGGGCTACGACCAAACAATCAAATAGATAATAATATACAGAAAAGCTCGAGTCTAAGGTCAAGCTCGAGTTCAAGGGTGCAACAAAGCCAGATAATAATATACAGAAAAGCTCGAGTCTAAGGTCAAGCTCGAGTTCAAGGGTGCAACAAAGCCAGTTCATACCGGAATTAACAACTGTCGACCATCTAGACATGAGAAGTTGCAAGGATTGGAGTGGTCAGAAGAAAGGAGAATAAATAGTGAAAAAATTATTTCCTACACTGCATACACCACATAGTCGTGCATGCCATCAATCACAACCGCTCGCTCCCTTAACGGTGCGCCAAGATGCATGCTTCATAAATGGAGCCTACAAGAACGAACGATCATGATTTTTGATGTGTATGACTATTTGGTGCGTGCAGTGTAGAATACAATTTCTCCAAATGGTGGGGAGGCAGCACCAGAGGCTAAAAGAGAGCACGGTAATGGACTTGGGACCAAGAGGAGCAGGTGAGAAGGGCGCTTCTGTTAGGCTCTGTTAGGTCTTATGCAAGCAACTCCCTCTTTCATCCTCTCACCTCATTCCAATGTTTTTTTGTGAATAATCAAATAAGCTATCATACGAGACATTTTTGCAGATTCTTAATCCAGGTTACTCGTAACTAATTGGTGGTTAAGAAATACTGCAAAGACAGGATGAACATATAAAAACACCTTTCCTTTTTAAGGAATACTAAAAATAAGGATGAATGTATAAAATCTGGGACGCGCCTCTTTTGTTTCTTTGAGCAAAGCTTATTTATTAGATTAGTAGTGGATATAACATGGAATGACCAAACTTGTGGAGCTTTACAGGGCAGGAGTTTGGGTTTAATTTAAGAATAATATAATAAGAATTTACATAATAATTGCTTAACATTCGTATTGTTCACTTAAATAGAATAATACTTCTAAATTCAAAAGTCATCTCTTACATCAAGCATTTCTAGTGGTGTGTGTACTGTAATTTTCCTGGCCTGCAAAAGAGTAACCGGACATCAAAGAGTATGGTGAGGAAAGTAGAGGCAGGTGAAGACTTGCATGCAGGAAAGCTCAACTCACCATGTATTCGAGTATGCTACTATTGATCTCCATCCTCGCATGGCAAAGGAGACCACTATACTTTCCGAGCAACTTCTGCTTGGATCGCTCGTTTTAGAAGAGATTTGTACTCCTGACCCCTCGACCATTCGTCAATCTCACGGGCGCGCAGAACAGGCAAAGGGTGGGATAACTGCCTCATTTGAGCATTCCTGAAGATATATCAGAAAATTCATGACATGAGTTCTTCTCAAAGGCCTGATAATAAAAACTAAGAAGCATCCATACCAACCTGATATACCATCCAACTGGGCTGGAAGAAGCCTTGTCATATGACCGAGCTTGCTCCAAGAATGCATCAACGTTCAGATGGTCAGAAAGAGATGGACACCCTCCAGCCAGTTTCATCAGAACAGAGATGACTACCTCTTGATGGGACATGGAAGGAAGACTATTAGATGCTAGTTAAACTTCAGCAGCGAAAGCTGAATAAAGCCAGAAATTGAGTTTAATTGTAACTTGCAATATGGTCTCAAAATAATATCCAGTACATTTATATAAAAAAGAAAAGAAAAAACAATATCCAGGACCATATATGATCATCCACCCCAGCTTTTGCATTCGAGTCATTACTTCAGTAATAACAAATCAAGCAAACAATTGTACAACACCAACATTATATTATTCATACTCTTGTCGGTCGATAATCTGAAGGCCTAGAAAAGTGATGCGAAAAATTTGCTAGCAGTCTTGAGCAAAGTCACCAACGGGACAATTTAGTGATTTATCAAAGAATGGCAGAATACAATCACGACATACATCCATGCAAACATTTGGGATCTCTTACATCTTTACATGGAATTAACCCTGGTCAGTTTCAAGGTAGGATGACATTATGATTCACCAATACATCAATATTTTCCTGTTCTTACAAAATAAACAATTTGAATATAAACAACATGTCCGAAAAAAATGGGAAGCTTAGTTCATATACGTTCATAAAGAGTACTCAATTCAACTCAGCACTTCTGTCCCATCAATAAATATGATGGGTAAAGTTACAGTGGAATTGAGATTTGATCCAAACTAAAACATCATGGTAGGCTTCACCGTTGATGTTAGAGGAGTTCTACTACAAGGTGGTTTGGAACTTTCAGGCAACATATTGAATTTGGAGTTAGATTGATCAAAAGCCAACATCTGATAATGTGATTATGTCATATCCAAAATGAAACTATTAGCAATTCATTGAAATTTAATGACAAACGTCTAAAATTTAATAACAGACACATGTCACTTATTAAAGCGAGAGGTTTCCTTAAAGAACTTTGGGATACAATCAAGTACCTTCGGATCTTGAGCAACAAGAAGAGCTGCTCTGTCACATGTTAGTTCAGCAGCTCGAAGCCATCTATACAGCTGCTCCTCCAAGCTTTGAGCAATCAACCCACCAAGCCCTGCAGACCTCAGAATCATCAATACCTTGGCCAACAAGTTGGTTAGCATTCAAAACAATCACAATTCCCCTTGCTTTTGCAATAATAAATATGACCTACCAGGTACAGTGTAAGCTCCCAGTGTTAGTATATTTGCAAATGTAAGCCACACGCCATGGTCGCATTTCAAGTGACCCAACTCGTGAGCCAAAACAGCCTAATTAAAAGGTACACCTAAACAGATATGAATTACTTGATCCCAAGTCAAAAATATAGACTTCAGAATTTAGAATCCACTTCCAAATCTAATTACTACACATGTTCCAGTGCTAGAGACATTACAGTGACATTTGAACATAATTTTTTAAGCATCACAACCAGTATACAAATGAGACATGCATGTTCGGTTTCATATTTGATGATAGCAAAACTTGTAAAAGATATATAGAGATGAAAAAAGATAGAAAAGTGAAAAAAGAGAGAGACATGGGGAAGAAAGAACGTAAAATCTAGAAGAACCATCCTGACCTTGGAAATGATGGGCGACTAAAAAATATCCCTGTTACTCTCTTTCCTCTACATTTGCAGCAGCGGTGGTGGCCGTCGTTTTTTCTTTAGTTTTCTCTTTTTTTTTGGGTGGGGGGGGGGGGGGGGGGGGAGTGGTTTCTTCCAACTTAGCATCATTCCACTACTAAATTATTTACAAGGGGTTGACCAGCCAAACCTCCAAGCTCAAAAGTAATCAGCATAAATGTTAAAGGATGGAAACAAGCCCAGTAGAACAACAAGAAGATGACACATTAGAAGGATGATTCTCGGAAATCACATGCAAAAGGAGGGGGAAAAAATCAAATATACTTATACAAAGCCCAGGAAACCAGCCTCTCTTAAATGACAAGATAATATTTTAAGGTCTTGTTTGGTGTCCTTGTCATTATTGTGTTTTCATTTTGCTACAAATAAGTGAAATATTCATATGGAGACCGATGTTACAAATAGCAACCGCACAAAAATTCTGCTATCTCTTGCTTTAAATTTCACTCTTTTTGGAAAGCAGTAGATCTTTGTTTCCAAAAGCTCTAAGGATGTCACAAACACTCTGAAAATACTAAAGATTTTCATTACTCATGGAGTTCAGTCCACTTCCTGTCTCTACTTGGGCTTTGTTGAAAGCAATAGATCTTTGTTTCCAAAAGCTCTAAGGACAGTACAAACACACTGAAAAAATTAAAGGGTTTCATTATTCATGTAGTTCAGTCTACTTCTTCTTTCTACTTGGGTTTTTGAGAATGAAACAGAAAGTCTAATCCCCCCGCCCCCCCTTGTTTCAACGTAAAGACAAACCTACTTGTATCGATGAGCCAATATAGCGAGTCATGGCTAGTTGTCACCAACGTATTTTATAAAGTATCCTTCTAACTCCATGATCTCGTACAAAATAATCTCTATCCTTCACAGGAGAGAGCACCTCAACCTCAGTTGAACCTGACCTACCTAAGGAGCTCCGAGGTAAGACACCATCATGTTAGCATATGATTCCAATTGTCTCCCTGGTCCTCTGCAATTTGAAATATTACCAGTAGCTTCTTTCAAAGTGTAATCTCAACAAGCTTTGAGATACAGGAAACCACTTATGAGCGCTTCAAGTAGTTTTAGCTCACTGCATCTAACAAAAAGTCCATATCTTCCATCAAAGCCATTAGAAATGGAATTTAGAGACCTTCCGCTGTTAAACTCAATTTCGTATTATCCCTATATTCGCTCCAAGAACTTAAAGATCTTCAAATAACCCGAACAATTGCCAACAACCATAAAAATAGCAGCACCTCTAACTCCGTTGACGCAGGAAAATGTTAGATTCGAATAGACTAAAGAGTGTGAAAAGAGCTTTTAGGAGTTAAAAACTAGACTGACCATAGCCCCTATTTTGACCATATCTTCAAGCACTAGGGTTTTATTTTGTATAATGATGCTTCCCCAGAATTACCCCATTCATGACTTAGAGTTAGTGGCTATGATCTTTGCATCAAAGATCTGGAAACACTAATTCTATAGAAAAACCTATGAAATTTATACCGAACATAAGAGTCTAAAGCATTTGTTTTATCAGAATGAATTGAATATGAGATAAAGAAGATGGCTGGTTCTTTTAAAAGATTATGATTGCACCATTCATTATCATATATGTAAAGCTAATGTGGTAGCAGATGCATTAAGTAGAAAATCTATTGCTTGTATGGCTCATTTGAGTTTAAGACAATAGCAATTGCTGAAGGAGTCAATGGATTTGAATGTAGAATTTCAAGTGAAAGGTCCTAATACAATTCTTGCTCATTTAAGTGCAGCGAACAGTGATCGAGAGAATTAAGAAAGCCAAACAAAAGGATGCACTTCTAATGGAAAGTATGGGGGAAGTGAAGAAGGGGACTAGAACAGAATTTGTGGTTCAACATGATGGTGTGCTGAAATTAAGGGTAAGCTTTGTGTGCCAAATGATGCAGACTTGAAAAGGAAGTTACTGGAAGAGGCTCATCGATCTCCTTACACTATGAACTCAAGTAGCACTAAGATGTACATGAGTCAAGAAAAGTATATTAGTGGAATAACATGAAAAATGAGATAGCTCAGTTTGTATCTAAATGCTTAGAATGTCAGCAAGTAAAGGTAGGGCATCAAGGCCAGAGGGTTTGTTACAACCCTTGACTATAGCAAAGTGGAAGTGGGAACATATTACTATGGATTTTGTTATAGGTCTACCTAACACTAGAAATGGTCGTATATGTGGTTTGGATGATTGTAGATAGATTGACCAAGTCTGCCCACTTTTAGCTATTAAGACAACTTATTCTCTAGAAAAACTAGATGAGTTGTATATGCGAGAAGTTGTAAAGTTGCATAGGATTCATGTTTCCATAGTATCACATAAAGACCCGAGACTCACTTCTCATTTCTGAGGTAGGTTGCAAAAAGCGGGCACTAAGTTGAAATTTAGCATAATCTTTCATTTCCAAACAGATGGACAATCAGAAAGGATAATCCAGATTTTAGAGGATATGCTTAGAGCTTGTGTGTTAGATATGAAAAGGAACTGAGAAATATCATTTGTCATTAATGGAATTTGCTTATAACAATAGCTAAAGGACCGGCATTGATATGGCTCCATGTGAGGTATTGCATAGAATAAAATGCAGGTCACCTATTTGCTAGGAAGAAAAGAGATAGGAAATTGCTTGGCCTGAATTAGTCCAAAATACAAATCTTAAGGAAGCATGAACCTGATCCATCACATTATAGACCAATCCAGATCAGGAAATATATGACATGCTGAACAACCTATTTAGATCTTGGATCGGAAAGAACAAGTATTGCGCTCCAAAACTACATCACTAGTAAAACATGGGGCAACACCACACTAGAGAGGAAGCAGGATGAAATGAGAGAGATATCCATAACTATTTCAAACATAAGCTATGTCAAATTTAGAGGATGAAATTTCTTTTAAGAACATAGAAGCGCCTATTACATGATCATTTGTATACATGAGCTAAATGTATTATACAAACTAATGATATGTGTAAATAAGACTATTATGGAAGTGAATCCTTTGTATAGAAGTTATATTAGTAAGGACTCATTTAATGATAAAGAAGACCCTAAGATGGAATAAGAAAGGTTTGACTAAATTGCTAGTGCGAGAGAATTAAGGCTAAAACCTCCACCTCATGCTTTGCAGCCATCCCATACTTCTGCCACCTCATGCTAATGCCGCCACGCCATACTTAATATTAAAGCATCCTCTTGTTTATTAGGAACCACCACCTCATGCTAATTCCCTTTAAGCTACCACCTCATGGTAAAGTAACCACCTTGTGATAGAAATTCAGCCACTTAGATGACTATGGAATTGACACCTAGCTACTAATTTAGTATGGCTAGACATCTCATGCTTAGAAGCCATCTATAAATAAGAGTGCTGACCTCTTTCTAATATTTTGCTGCTCTAGATATCTCATCCACTTAAAGGAGGTAGCCATTAAAGCAAGGAAATAAAGTCAGGAATGAAAACAAGCTACAAGAAAAGGAATTATGCTGTGAAGTTTTGGAACATACCTTGTACAGTAAGTGTCCTTACTTCTTACATTGTTGACCATCTATGTCTTATCAAACAATTGACAAATTTTATATGGATTTAGAATTTTGGTTCCTACACTTTGCTATATATGAATGGTCAAGCATCCTTGTTTCCAACTAAAGTCAAGGCAGCATATAGATTCTAATTTCAGCAATGTGTTGAGATATATGAATATTTGATATGCTCTATATGCATGTTATCTGTAAATGACTAAAATTTTCATGATTTTCTGATCTTTTCTCTAATATCTTTTCTCTAGATATCTCATCCACTTAAAGGAGGTAGCCATTAAAGCAAGGAAATAAAGTCAGGAATGAAAACAAGCTACAAGAAAAGGAATTATGCTGTGAAGTTTTGGAACATACCTTGTACAGTAAGTGTCCTTACTTCTTACATTGTTGACCATCTATGTCTTATCAAACAATTGACAAATTTTATATGGATTTAGAATTTTGGTTCCTACACTTTGCTATATATGAATGGTCAAGCATCCTTGTTTCCAACTAAAGTCAAGGCAGCATATAGATTCTAATTTCAGCAATGTGTTGAGATATATGAATATTTGATATGCTCTATATGCATGTTATCTGTAAATGACTAAAATTTTCATGATTTTCTGATCTTTTCTCTAATATTTTTGGCAAGTGAATTTTGAAAAATATGCATGGTGAATAACTATTTAGCATCTGCATTTATCAAGTTTGAATTTATTATGATCTGAATTTGTGTCAATGTATCAAAGAGATTGCTTTTGACTCTTAAGTCATTTGAAATATTCATTAATCATTTTATTGCCTAAAAGTGAAAAGTTCCATTTCTAGTGAATTGAAATGAGAATTCTGGTCAGTCATATTGTGATAAGTAACCCTCAACAATAAGGGGTAAGCTATTGGCCTTTGTCTTCTTAGTAGAGACGCATGTAGTAGCCTTGGCCAATAGGAAGTAAGTTGTTGGACTTCGTATTCTCGATAAAGATATGACGCAATGACCCTGGCCAGTAGTGGATACGTTCTTGCCTCTGTGTTCTCAGTAGAGACACGATGCAATGAACCCTTGCCAGCAACTATAATTGTGGGTATCAGTGAACCTTAGCTAATGGGCCTAATGATCAGTGAACCCCTCACCAATGGGTATAATAGTTGGTTTTAGTGAACCCATAACCAGCAGTTATTAAGGTATACAGTATTAGATTGAAACACTTGATTCAATTAGTATTGTACCATATTGACCATAAACTATCCAGTTTATGGTCTCGGTATAGGTTTATCCCCGAACTAGTGCAAACCAATTCTTACCCTCGAACCAAGCATGGTTCGGGGCTCAATTATCGGGGGAGAAAGGGCTTAGCAACCTTCAAGCCCTTTCTCCCTCTGTTTCAAGGTAAGAGAGGATAAAGAGAGAAGTGGAGAAAGAGAGGGAGAGTGGAAGAATGAGTGAGAAATTTGAACAAGGTATTTTTCTTTTTCTTTTTTTGTTACAACCCATAAATGAGCAAAAATTGAAATATGAGAAACTTATACCAAAATTTGGCTTTTAGCATGATTTCATGATATGCCGTAGATCTTAGTTAGATCCATATGATAATATAATTTTCAATTTCTAATATTTGCTTTAGTTTTTATTAAAAATATTTTTTGGATAAAAATAAAAAAATAAAGAAGATCTTAGATTCTGAAAATTAGTATTATGCTCACGATCTAGCATGTTATTTACTCGCATTATTTGGCAGCAATTGGATTAATTACTGGCATATTAATTGCTTCTCGAATAAAAGTCTAATTTCAAGTAATTCTTAGATTAATTTGGCTATTAGTGCTTAGTACAAGCTGAAAAATATATGCAATACCTCCTATCAGAGCCTATATTAGATAGAATTAAAAATTAATTTATGATCAACAAAAGTTTGGTAAACAATATTATTAACTAAAAAACTCATAAAATTTCAGTAGTGCATAAAGATATTTCAAACATGTTTTTGGAGCATGTATCACATACTTTTAATAGTTATGCAATTTACACTTTTTTTATATATTTCATATGAAAAATAATAATGCAATGAAATTTTGAATTATATAAATATTAGTTCAGAAGTGACTTTTGAGGCAAATAGCACTTTTTAAGAAATTTTTGAAATTTTTAAATTGAATAATTTTAAACTACAAAATTAATTTACCCACAAAAAATCGTGGATAATTCATAGATGCATAGCGATAATTGACACAACCACTCTGGAGTTGACAATGAGTGGATTGAAAAATTTCAGGATTAGACGGTCAATAGTGGAGTTAAAAAGCAAGAAGAGTAAGGAATAGGCTAGCGGGTAGTCGAATAGCGAGATAGTAAGGAGCCATCACAATTGGAGATGCAAGTGATATTCCTCCACGTGGAGGCAGCGGGATCACCAAATTGAAGCAACACATGGTTGGTAGGTATTCCTATATTACGATCTGCAAAAAGCCCCCAAGAAGTCCGTCAATTTTCCAAACAAGCTATACAAGACTTGAAGGAGGGCAAGAGATCATAGGAAAAATAGTTTGAGTTGGATAGCAAGGCAATAGAGACGCCACCATCCTATCACTCCAGGGATCTAGCAGATTATGAGGTATTCGACCCGGATGACATGAGGGAGGCTCAGATTTAGGGTACCATTCTTTAATCATATAATATAAAAAAATTTGAGTATATCACATTTAAACATCAAAAACAAACTCGACAAATCCTATTTTCCACTCAAAACTAAATAAAGAAACCTTAAAATATGGAGAAAAAAATTAAGATGTATCAGTTTAGTACGGTATGGCACCGGTACTATACCATACCAACCTCCTGCATATATGCAATCCGTTACGAAGACTGCAAACCTTGGTGGGTGTAATAGCTGGCTGCTAACCAGTTGGTATTGAAAAGATATGATAGGTGTTTTAGAGTTTTAGGGTATTCAAGTGCTTTTAAGTGTACCCCATTGTATTTTGAATATTTCTAAGTGCATTTCAATGTTTTCCTAAGTGAGTATTTTCGATAATTTTGCAAGAAAAGGCATGCATCCTGATGATACCAATTGTTTTAAAAACATCTCGATGTTTCTAAATAATGTACTTATTGGATATATATTCTAAAATATTGTTTATTAATTATTTGAATTTTAATAAGTATGTATCCATATCGTTCCAATCATTCTATTTTTCTTCATACTATATTATTTGCTATGTTTGAGTATTTGCTTAGTTGTATAGCTCATCATTTAATTATGATATTCCTGGGTGAAAGATTAATCATCCTTAGGCTACTACCAAGCTTAAAGTACTGTATATAGTGAAGTAACTACCATAGAGGAGTGGGATTTTTTTTGTATCTTAAGATAAGGCTTGTAGCTAGGAGGAGAGGGTTTGTACTTTGTAATGTACTAAGGGACGTAATATTTACCTCTAAACTGAACAATTTTTTGTATTATAATACAGTGGAATGAAATAAATATTGTTTTGATTTCAGGACTTTGTTTTGCAAAAGTTAAGTTTAGATGTAGCTGCTCTGTACGATCAAATAGTCATTTATTTTATAATTGTATATCTTGAGCTTTAAGTGGATAATTATGTACTTCCACAGCAATCAATTGAATTCAATCCAGCCACAAATTCATCGTAATTGTTGTAACGCTCGAGACTTGGTGGAGCTGGGTTCTGGGTTGTGACAACTTATCTAAAGAAATGATGAAAATACATGTAGAAATTCTATGGTGCAATAGAAAATGATGATACCTGCAGTTCTCTTCTGGTAAGAAGCTCCACAAGGCTTGTATGGACAACTATGAATGGTTTTCTGCCACTGATCGCCAAAGTGTATGCATTTGGAACAGGATTCTGGCGGACATACAGATCAGGAGCCTCTGTATTCAGTACTTTTGCAGCCTCGACCATTAATTCATGAAGATTGGAAAGCTGTAAATAAACAGAAGAAATTAAGAATATTAAATTGTGTAAGGAAGCATGAGTGATGGTTACAAAGAACCCCAACGTAGCAGAATCAGTGACAAGGTACGGAAAGCTATTTGTAGCACACTACTAGTTTGTCAAAGCTTTCAGAGCGGCTTTACATTAACATCCAGTGTGATCCACAAGCCTCCTATAAATCTACATGCAGCAAACTACCAATAGTAACAATTAAGTGAACAATGGGGAAAGCTAAATGAGATGGACGAGAGTTTTACATACTTTAAAAAAAAAAAAAGAAGAAGTGATAACTTAGTATAGGTAAGAGGGAGAACCCCATCTAGGGCCCTATGCCGTAACAGAAAAGTTAGACATCAATATTGTTACTCCAAGTGTATTCACCTGTCCAGACATGGATAATCACTTGCATCCTGGCCTGCAATCCACCCACTAAAATGTTTAATGTTATCCCCAAATAAGTTTCTTGCAGATAAGAACCATATGGCATAAATTCTTCCCTGGTTTCCCCAATTAGTAACCAACATCTATCTTAACTAGCTTCTCCAAAACAAGTTTTCTTTTTCTACTCGTAATAATTAATTCATAATATATCCACTGAAAATAAGCATTGTAAGTTGCCTCTATATATATCCACTGTAAATAGATCGACAATCTTTTTTACATGATACTAGCTTCCTGTTAAATTTTATCCCTAACAAAATGCTCTTAGTCACACTAACAGCTACACCATTCAGATGATACCCACCAAGTTCAATGATTGATCTCTTGTTTATACTTGAGCTTTTAGTCTCTGGAAGAGAACCAACCAGTTCCATAATCCCCTTAGATCTGTTTAAGCACTAGTCCTCTTCATAGGGTCCCCAAACCCCTCATGTCCCAGTAAAGGATATGTCTGACAAAAGTGTGCCCTTTAACTCCTTATGTGTTCCTCTTCCAACCCAAGAGCAAAAACTTTGTCCTCATTGCACCCTCATCACCAGCCAAGGTCCACAATCTTGGTATCGAATACTGTATCAGTACCTCAGTGGTTCGGTATGGTACGATACACCTCTGTGTCGAAATAGCTTTCTTACCCATTTTCTCAATTTTCCACTCGGTACAAACCGATACACGCCTCGGTATGCCTCGGTATGGGCTTGTACCAACTTGAAGAGGTGTTTCGTATCGGTTTTTTCCTAGTACAATACAGTATGCCTCGTACCAGGCGGTACGGCAGACCTTGTCACCAGCATTCTGTTAATTCTCTTCCACCTCTCATTTCTTGTTTCTCCTCTTTCAGTCAAATTTTATCAAATTCGGAATTTCTAATCAATCATTCTCATATTGCTTGCCGAACTTCTAAATAAAACAGCACATCCTAAAACATCAATTCCTAATATGTTTGCTATATTCTATCTTGTCCCCATTTTGGATCCAAAAACATCTAGAAGACTTGAACAAAATTGCACATTACTTTTGCACCTTGGCGTATTTAGCCCCCAAATACTGGTTCTATCTGAGCATAAAAGGAACTCTTTGCAGATAGACAAAGTCAAGGTCCCCCAAAGTGTTACAAGGCAGATATTGTTATATCGACAAAGTTATGTTGTTTACATAAAAAGGTCAAGACAAGGAGTGAAGCAAAGCAACAGAATTGAAGTGAGGAGGGGTGCAACGCATAGAAGAAGCATGACTAGTTAATACCATTTATTCATCTCCTCTTTATAAAATACCATGTATACAACATCCAAAAGCAGAGATAATAGTACCTTGCCTTCAAATATATCATTATCAATATGCAAATGGGCCAGCAACAAACCAAATTATATATTGTTCTGGTCAAGTCATTGGCTTGTCCCTGTCAAACATTTTGAAAATCTTTGACCCAGACCTAATCCATTTGCACCCCTACAAGAAATATATAGGTAAAATGAGGTACAGAGACTACCATTGTTCACCATCCCCATTATCCTTCAAAAGTATCCAAGTCCTAGAGGTGCTAGTGAATCTGACTCAACCCTAAAGGACATTAGATAAATAGCAAGAGTCAAAAAAATAATATTTGGTGCCTCAAAGCCTTTGTATGCGACATGGTACTGATTCTAGAATCAGGAGGTCAAGACTTGTCAAGACAACAAGTCTCTGACCTCTTCGAAGGGGGACCTCCCAGGAAACTTATTCAAAAATCTAGATCTCAATATTTTCCCAGATGGAACAAACTATAAAATACTAATATGCTTATACTACTGATAGTCAGGTACCCTTGATAATATAGCCATCACAACACAGCTTTCATTTCTCCACACAGCTAACACCCTTTAGAAAAGCAATACACATACTAAATGAAACTCTTTAGATGGTTGATGCGGCTACATCTGGGCCAAGCATCTCAAAGTAATTTTCATTTGCAAAAGGTATATTTATATGGAGGTCTTGATACATCCTATTGCCAACACAATGCCATATGGGTATTTCAATGATGCCACATTGCATACCTTCTGATTCCCATATTCTCTTTCTAAAGAAATCCTTTTCCATAGCAAGACTTACTGAAGTAAAATTGCCCCAATCATCACCATGTAATTTTTCTGACTCTAATAGAAAAATACCATCCCCCCCCCAAAAAAAAAGCAACTATTATAAGTTGTAACCCAGGGCAGAACAATTTATTTAAAGTCTTCACCAGAGAAAAGATATAATGTGCAAAATACATTCTTATTCAGTTCAGAATCACAAGGATTGCATTCGCACATGTAAGTAAACACCTAACTAACAACATGAGCGCACCCATTGTGCAGTTTTCAAATTACTTTGCAAAGCAAAGCTCAGGATGTATACAACAGGCACCTCATTATAACCACATAATGACAATGACAGATGCAAGAATGTAATCCACTTTAAGTTCATGATAACTAACTGCATGCATACACAGATGCTTGCTATTTATTGCATTCACGCACACAAGTAAACACTTAACAGCACGAGCAAGCCTACGGTGCAGTTTTCAATTTACTTTGCAAAGCAAATCTTAGATTATATACAACAGGCATCTCATTATTACCACACAATGACAAATGGCATAGACATAAAATATGTAATTCCACTTTCCGAGCATAATAATTGACTGCACACATACATATAGATGCCAACGAAAACAAGCATTTTGGAACATTCTATATGTTGTCAATTATCAGGATGCAACTTGAGAGGAATACATAAAGATATCAACATATACTTAAATATATAGCATTTTATGTAAGTGTCAGAAAACCTGATTTTCAGAAACAAGTACTGATGTTCCTATATTCTCAAGAAGCATAACCTGCTCTGCAACTGGTCCTGCAATCATGATAAGATTAAGATATTTCTTTACTAATGTCAACAAAAAAATAGATTAAAGAAAAGAAAGGACATCATGTTTCCTTTAAAAGAAAAAAGATTATATTTGAGAAAAGGTGCTGTTTTAAGTTTAACTAGGACACCTATCATGCTAAATCAACTAATTCAACCACTCCTTTCTTGCACTTAAATTTTTTGAACTGAGAAAGGGAATCAAATGTCTAAGCCTAGATCAAAGTAGTTCTCATCTTACATTATGCACATAGATACCTAAGTCAAGTTCTGAAACTAAACATTTCCAGATTATGCATGGAATACACCTAAGCTGAGCATCTCAAATATCATAGAAAAACTATGAAGGCATGAGCTTATAATCCAAAAGTGAAAATAAACCAAACTTCATTTTAATCGTCGCCATTGTGAATTATCTAGTATATAACCAAATCATATCTCTAGTAATACCCAATTACCTATCAAATTGGTAAATTTACATATACATGCATACAACTACATTCAAAAATACAGAAATGGCATATAATATATCTAGGAACATTATATAATCCCTAACATTAGTGCAAAATAAGATAAAAGTCATCTCCATGCAGATTTTGCAGGTTAAACTATTGTACTAAACAACATTGCCAAAAGAATGGCAGGATTTTGGGGATAAGATGTGGTGTCTGTATGCATTGCACAATTCACTTGTACCGTTTCTAGATTACTGCTTCACACACATCTTTAAAAAATAGATTACTGGTTAACATACTCCAATGATTGATGCCACCTTATTATTCAAATTCTTTTCCTAGTTATCTTTGAGCAAATATTCATTCTCCACCAATTATTGAGGACAGAAGATGACTAGCATTTGGGGTCAGTCTTCCCTGGTTTACTTAATGTAAAATTTATAAAAAATTGTAGCACTCGAATTATATTCTTGACATCTTGGAGTATTTTTTTTTGCTAGGACATCTTGGAGTATTTATAAAAATGAAAAAAAAACGTAAAGCTGTAACCGGATGTTTTGGCTTTGCAACTGTCATAAAAAAATGGAAAGAAGCACCAAGAGATGAACTTTACTGTAATTAGTGAAAAACCATGAAGATAGTTGACATGCTTTTTTTTTTTAATTGCTTGAAATCATGACGTAGCCAATTTGATAGTTGCTGCAAGCATAATGTTCAAAACAATAGTTTGTATCTTATCTTAAAATCAAGATCTGCTGAACCGGTCGGAACCGATCGGTTCAGCCTGTACCGTACCAATACCGGCCTCCACCGGTACGGTACAGTCATAGAATTTAGTTCCGACCCCTTTACTGTTGCAGTTCGCACCGTTACTCGCAGGGAAGAAGAACAAAAAAGAAGAGAAAAGAAGAGAAAGAAAGAGAAATAAAGAAGAGGAAGAAGAAGAGAAAGAGGAGAAGATTACCTATCGAAGGGGGAAAAGAGAGGAGAAGAGAGGAGAGAGGGGAAGAAAAGAGAAGCTCGGGAAGAAGAAGAGAAGGAAAAAAAAGGAAAAGAAAAAAGAGAAAGGCCGGGGAAATAGCGCCCGCGCGCAGGGGCGTAGGCACGAGTGGGGAACACGTCCCCGACTTGCGCCGCGCGCATTCCACACGGTGCGAACCGCGGGTCCATGTGCGAGGAACCGCGTGTTGAGGACTCACGCAAGCAACATCAAGGAAGCGCCAAGTTGAGATAGAATCATGTGCCAACCGAAGGCCAAAGTGGCCACGCCAACCAAGGAGGACATCGGGCCATGAGGAGGCCAACGAAGGGTCAAGCCAAAGCCAACTACTTTGCTTGAAAAGCCTTGGCCAAGCCCCTTCATTCGGCCAAGCACAACCATGGTCGGCTGAGACCATGCCCGTGCCGCACACACCGCGCCCATGCACGCCCAGCCTCGGCCGAGCACGCCCAACCTCGGTCGAGCCAACCGCGCGCCCATGCATGCCCAGCCTCAGCCGAGCACGCCCAACCTTGGCCGAGCCCGCCGCGCGCGCAGCCCCGCCAAAGCCTTGTCGCGGCCAAGTCCTACCATGGCCAACCTCGCCTGCTACAGTACGGCGAGGTTCGTCCGCAAAAACCTCGCTAGCTACAATGATCGTGCACCAGCGAGCCAGCCAGCCCGCGCGCCAGCTAGCCTACTACAATGCGGCAAGATTCAGCCGCAGGAACCTCTTCCTCTATAGTGCCCGTGCGCAGCAACGCCTGCGTGCCCAGGCCCACGCCCAACAGCGCGCCCGCCCGCGCGCCAGCTGGCAGCCGCACGCCCAAGTCCCAGTTGGGACACGCGACCCGGTCAACCAAGACATGCGTCCTGTGCGCCCAGCCTGCGCGCCCAGCCCCAGTCCCTCCCGGACTGGAATTCTTCCATCCGGAACGCGCGTCCCGTGCGTCCAGTCCGCGCAACCCGAGCAGATCCAGCCCTCCATTGCCCACCCTTCAACGGCCAAGGATCAAGTCGAACCAGCTGCGGGAGGACCTCTTCTTGGGTGATTTTGAGCCTTTGATCCCATGCCAATCGACGGTGGAAAGGCTTTGGATCCATGAGAAGACAATTTGCCATGTTTATCAAAGGAGGGTGGATTAATTTTGTCTAGGGCTTAGCCTATAAAAAGAGTTGTAAGGGGCCATTGTAGGGCATCCTATGATCCATGAGTTGAGTCTTGTTTCTTTTGTAAGAGAGTCGGTCGTAAGATTTGGGCGGCATTGTGCCGATTTCGATCTAGGAGTTAGGCCTTAGACTTGGGCTATTGAGAGTTTAGGCCTTCAATAAATTCGGTCCTTAGATCTTGTGTTCTAAAACTTGAACTAGTGGTTGATAAATCAATCTCCACTAGATTGGACTGAGAAGGGATCCTTTCAATCCTTTGCCAGATTTCTTTTGCTTTTCATTATTCTTGTTATTTGCTTTTCAAGTTAGTAGAATAAAATTCAGTTTACTTTCATTGTTGATCTTTTTTATTGAGTTATTCCACAGGCGTTACCTACAATCGGTCCATCATCAGCATATTTTGAAGGCGTACGCAAGGAGTGCGAGGGAAAAAGGCCTGGTGAGGGGCTCTGGACCGTGAGCCCCCATCACCGCGTCCCGCACGTGGACGCACAGTTTCCTGCGCGAGCTCGCCGCGCAGGGTAGCGAGCCCACATGGGCTTTTAATTCCACAGAGTGGCATTTCATGCCACTTTATAGCAGAACTCGGATGCGCGCGCGTCCGCACGTTTTTTTTTTCTGAACTGGTTCGGTACCGGTACGTCGGTTCGATCGATACCGCGTACCTTGCTTAAAATATTAATCTATATAACCAAAATATTCAACTACTAATCATATTTTCATGCCGAAGAGAAAAAAGCTAGATTCTCCGCTGACTTAATTTAGCAGCATATCAAAATAGAATTCAGTTGGAAAACACGTAACATAATACCGACCAATGAAACTCCGCAAATTTTGGTAAATAAACTGACAAAAGGTGATATTAAGTCTTGCAGTTATTATCACATTTATGATAATGCAAAATAATACAATTTCAGCATGAGCATAATACAGTTATTCAAAACCGTCTTACTCTTAGCAGTGGGCAGAGAATCTGCTCTACCTACCCTGCTTCCTCAAGTATTCCTCTACATGTATTCTACTTATAAAATCTCTGACATTAATAAAAATAAAGCTTAATATTTATAACAAAGGATTTAGTCCATTTGATTTTGGTGCATTTGAAGGATTTGGTTAGGGAGATGTCCAAAATTTTGTTCTCCTAGAGCCAACTGGCAATTTAAAATCTTTAGACTGGAAGAATAGCAGTATTTCCTGACATTCCCCATACAAATCCCAGAGTTTTCTTGCCAAAAAAGGATTCGGATCCTGGGCAAGACAAACAGATGAAGGAAGTACCGATTTACTGCTTTATCATGCTACAAAGCTCATGGAGGGAAAGACACAAATGTAGCAGCATAGACAATTCAGAAGCCTTTGAATAGCAGCTGCTTTGTGCTCTCGTATTTTCCCCTCTTCTTCTTCTGTGGGTGTTGGGGGGAGGGGCAAAAATAAGAAGCCTTCTGCCATGTGTGTTGGGGGGAGGGGCAATAATATGAAGGATTTTACTTGTGTTTGAACTGCACACGAGAGAATTTGTGCCTTCTGAGGAAATATAATCTGTGACTTACATCCTCGATAGTCAATCAAATGTGAGAAGACTAACCCTCTTAGCTTTATTGTCCAAAAACAGTCCAAATACAACTGTCATGCACAGGCCTTTTCATGGAGAGTTCCACATCAAATTTCTTTTCTCAAAGAATTCTTCTATCTCTCACAAATGCAATTTTTTACTAGTCTAAGTTGTTTCACAGTCACAAATTTAGCAAACAATGTAGGACAAGCAATCAAGCTATGGTGCAACCCCAACAAGTTCTCATTTTTATTCTATTTCAGTGTAGTTGATTACATATATTAGCATACGAAAGAAATAAGTAAATAACCAAACATATGAAGAGCCGCATATGATAACTAAAGTTCTGTTTAGCATTGTCGCTCTTTTAGTGTTTTTTCCCTCTCCAGATTAGTGAAATATCACAAGGTGATTGTTGTTGAAGATAGAATTTGCACAGAAGTTATTCCTTACCTTTTATCCTCACGCATTTTTGGAAGCCAAAAATTTTCGCTTCCAAAAGCTCTAAGCATTTTACAAACAATTTCAAAAAGAAAAAAGTTCCATCATACATGTTATTGAGTCCATGTTATTCTCCTAAAGGATTCAGTACATTTGACTTTGGTGCATTGTGAACAACTTGGTAAGGGAGATGTCCAAAAATTTATTGTCCTAGAGCCAATGGGCAATTAAAAATCTTTAGACTGGAAGCATAACAGCAAATCTGACATATACCATACAAGTCCAAATGTTTTCTTGCCGAAAAAAAGGTTTGGATCCTTGGCAAGACAAACAGATAGGGAATTACTGATTTATTTCCTTATCATAAGTTGAAGTGCATCTAAACTTCTTCAGCTTAGATATTCTAAATGAGAAGTATGAGGCTCTTCCATCGAACAACATCTTTTAGGTATTGAGCAAATCTCACCCAACAACCCACAGCCAGATTTCCTCACATCAGAGGATCTGTGACTTCTGAGGAAATAAACTCTGCTACTCACATCCTCAATAGCCAACTAAATATGCCTCTTAGCTTTATTTCTTTGATAACCAACAAAAAAATCTCCTTCCATTTCAACATCTGTAATGTCCAAATCCAACTACAACTGTCATGAACAGGCTTTTTCATGGAGAGAGTTCCCCATCAAATTTCTTTTCTCAAAGAGTTCTTGTATCCCTCACAAATGCAATTTCTTACTAGGCTAAGTTGTTTCACAGTCACCAGCTTACGAAACAATGGAGGACAAGCAATCAAACTATGGTTATTTTCAATTTTTATTCTATTTCAGTGTAGTTGATTACATATACTAGAGTATCACATGGAGATTGGTGTTGAAGATAGAATTTGCACAAAACTTTTGCTATTCCTTATTTTTTAATCTCACACTTTTTTTTGAAAGCACTAAAGTTTCACTTCCAGTAGCTCTAAAGATTTTACCAACAAATCCAAATAACAAAAAATTTCATCATACATGTTATCCAGTCTAGTTCATTCTTCTTCTTGGGAAATCGATAACAAGAACAAAGAACAAAAAACAAAAGCAATAGCAAACAGGCCCTAAAGTTATAATAACATGACATGAATTGTCGAACAATCCCATTCTACTGGACATCAGAAATCGTATAAATACGCACAGCTGAGCCACGGGATACGAACAAACATCACGCATGATTAATCAAAATCCTCATATATGAAAGATTTTCATCACCAATTACCTAACAAAACCCTGACAAGTTCATTTAACCCAGGAATTGTCCTCAGAAGCGACGTATTCTGAACAACAACATCATCAACAACAGAACAATCATTAGAATCCCCTCAAGAAAAGTCCATATAAAAGATATTCAAATCACCATTAAAAAATCCAATTTTATCAAAAGATATTACAAATTTAGAAACTTTGCAGCAAGATAAGGGGAGGAGTTTATAACCTGCTTGTCGAGGGGATGCCGGAAGTCATCGGCATCGAGATCCCGGAGGACGACGGGGGAGGGCCGGGAAACCGGCACCACAGAACCCAACGGTCCACCTCTTAGAGCAAGAGCTCCCCACCGACGCCGGTTTCCGGCGGTCGAATTAGGGTTTGGAAGCGAGGGTTTGGGCCAAACGCAGTACGAGGAAAGAACGAAGGAAGCCATCGAGAGAGCGAGCCCTTCCGGTGGGAGACTTGGACAGGGTCGTTTAGCGATTCTGTTAAGCTGGACCGCGGGATACTAATAAAGCAGTAAGTTCGTTTAATGGACGGATCGAGATGTGTGGATAGGTGATCGTTTGATTAGATGGGACAGATTAAGGGGATGGAGTAACTTTGTATGGATTCTCCGCGGATCAGTGTAATCGGAAGGCGCGACAGTAGCCCCTGGAGATCCACCGTCCACAGTAGAGATTATGGTAACGATTTGCCGCCACTTCGCTGTCCTTTTGACTAACCAAATTAGAGCTTGTGTGCATGCGCGCATGCACGTGTTCGCACAAAAGATTTATAGCGAAGCTCGATTGCAAGGATAAGGAAGAATCCAACATTTTTTTTTGTTTATTTACCGGAGGAGAAGGATTCTACGAAAGGTACGTCGCAGGCTGATACAGGATATACTATAGCATATCGGTTCAGTACTCATATCTGCTACGAGTGGCGAATCGATATTTAGTATGCTAAAAAAATTTCGTACCGTACCATACCATACCAATACTGTGCTAATGTGGGATAGGTGCAAAGTCTAGTACCGAGACGACAAATCTTGGTTTTACCTCTATCTCCAACTCTCTCAAGATGGATTAAAATGGATTAAAGTCTAGATTTTTTTTGCTTATTTCGGTAGTTAGGAAAGAAAAAATGGTTGCTGAAAACTTTTATTTTTAATCTTTTTTTCCTTTTCGGTGTAAATGGGGGGAGGGCAAAGATAAACGTGCCATATGTGGGAGCATACTAACATATACATATAATATGATTGGAGGAAGACCAAAATAAAAATTGGAATAATAGATATTACACCATTATTTTGGTTGTTGTCTTAAAACTAATATTAAACGCAAGAAGTGGATGGGTTTTAATGTAGTGAAGTGTGAATAAATGAAATATCACAAAAATATCATGAGTTAAAGCTGGAAATTTCAGTCCAAATAAAATCATGGAAAGTTAAAGTAAGAAAGAAGGATGCCAATATATATACATATACTAATTTCCACTGTTACAAACTGAATGGTCAAGAAGTTTTGGGAAGTGAAGAGGACAGAAACTCGTTCGGTAATCTTCTCCCGAAGGTAGGCATTTACCCAAAGCACTGATATTCTAAGTCTCTCGATTATACTTTTTAAAAAAAAGAGTTATATATATATATATATATATATATATATTCGGGGTGTACCCTTTGACTATATTTTATTATATATGCTTAGCGAAAGAATATTTTTTGATAGGCCTAAGATACCGATTCTATATGAACCAATGAATCGTGACAAATTGTTAGTACTAGCAATGGCTTCTTCCTCTTTTATTACTTCATCCTTTTTATTACTCTCTCCTTTGTTCATCTTATTCATCAAAATAGCACTCAGTTCATACTGTAAGTTCGAACATCGACAAAAAGAAAAGGTGGGCTATTCACCATGAAGACTAAAAACAATTGAATCATGTCAAGTTTCAGAGGTAAACATATTCAAGCTAGCCAACAAAACTTTCTTCAAAGTTGTTAGAAATAAAAGATAAAAACCCAGAGAAAGGACTAGCAAGAATGTTATAAAATAAGAGGGGGAAAAATATTAATGAAGTCATGCCCTAAAGCACCCTCTTTGGAGAAAGATTTAGCTTATCAAGGTACTCAGTTTGCTTGATAGCCTTCTCTCAAAGAACAATGATCCCCTATGAACTGTACATATAGTAGGTCGTACTTGAACAGTCTTGCATCTATCAGCTAGAACTTAGTGATAGAAAGACAGATAAAAGAGATTAGCTCAAGTGCTCATGCATCCTTAGAAGGATGGCAATGAGGTGAGTATAACTTTAGCTGCATCCACATACCTACGTCTGCCTCCTAAGTCCTACCTCCCTGCCTCGGGACAGAGCATGATGAGTACAATTAGACATGATAGGTAGGGACAAATCAGGATATATAAAAATATAAAAATCATCTTTTCTTAAGCATATAATCAAACAAATGAAAAAAATACAAACCTAAATCTCAGTGCCTCACATGGTGTTGAACAAAATAAGAGTGAAAGATATAGACATAAACCAAAATCCCAACAAAAATATAAAAAACAAATAAAAATATATTGTTCTCTAAATTTTTATTTGTTCAATATATTTTTTAAGTATATAAATCAGACAAATAATAAAAAAAATGTAAAACTAAACCTCAATGCCTTGCACAATATTGAACAAACTATGAGTCGAAGATCTAAACATAAAAAAAACTAATTTTTCCAACAGCAAATAAAAATTTATTTTTAAAAAATTAAATGTCTCTTAACCCAAAAAAAATAATTAAAAAAATAAACAACTAAGCATGAATGTTACAGTCTTCTACATGATTAAGCCTTCTTCTAAGTGGACATGAGAGCTTGGCAAGAAAAAAGTGCACAAGTGGCTAGGGTATGGAAATGGTGCGGATGAGCCAACTAAGGTCATCCAGATGATCTGAATAGAAGGAGAAGGGTGATTCTGATCTCATCATCTACATCCGCCCTAGATCCTAAATACAAGTTTTGATTTCAATACTTGCCATGCCACTAACTCTAAACAGGTTGGATAAAATGCACCACATCATGATCGGATACCTATTAGGGCAGAGTAAATTACCATCCCTACATCCCCGAGCCAATCAAGCTATAACCTTCAAAATTCAGAAGGTTTTGTTAAGGAAAAACTCGAAGAATCTGAGTCCTTCCATCCCGATAGCAGGATCCGATCTTACGAGTCTTTGCTTCCATGCTTTTACATACATTTTTATAGAATCCATCTGATGATCCAAGACCTTCCTTATCAGGGGATATAATAGGAAATAAAGTGGCAACCAATCGGCATCCAATTACCTTTCCCTTTCTTCTTACTCTTTAATCCATACATTTGGCTTATCACCATTCGTCTCCCTTCTCCCTCCCCACCATGCGGCCACCTCGCTGTGGCGTTCACCACCCATGCCCTCATCATTGTCGTGCCGGTCGCTGTTGCTTCGCCCGCATGGGCACAATCCCAACCTCATCTAAAATCCTCTCCCTTGAGACCCTTCCACTGGTTTGGTTATAAGGGTGGACGAACGAGGGAACAAGGAGGTGATGGTTATGCGATCATAAGAAATTCCAGGGTTTGGATTCAAAGAGATGCTCAACTAAAGGAATCTACTATTTTCTTGCTTCTCCAAAATTACTCATTTTCTTTCTTTCTTTCTTTTTTTCGTGTAAGGGCTTCTAGCGTCTAGTCTAGCCAACTCCATTCTACCTAGAGAATCACCTAACTCTATAATTAACAAGTGAACTTTTCTGTTTAGAAAGACAGAGTAAAGCATAATGGGCATGGAATGTGGCATGAAGTTGTCATAAAACCTCCATGAGTGCACCATATTAGGTGGAACGTTCTGCTTCATAATTTTTCTAAAAAAGAAAATCTGCCGGATAAACAAAACTATCCAGTTATTTATTCATCAACCTGCTGTTATTAATTCATATAAATTAATATAAAATATATGAAAATTTATTTAATACTTCATGATTTTTGCATCCTGCCAGCCACCAAATATCACCAGAAGTAACAGTCATCATTCGCAAGGGATAGGGATTGTATCTTCAGTGCAATACAAGGAATCATTCACCTTCTTATATATGAATCTCGTTTTGAGATCAATGCAGATAAATGAATGACCAAGTTTGCAAGTCCAGAGTCACCTTATGGGGTTTTTATCACACTAACAATAATGAAGTCCATTACCTAACTAAAATCCATCAACAAAGTGGATCAAAATTTCCTTTGCACCTTGGGACATTAGACAACGAAACACAATGACTGCTTGTATCAAGAAGAAACCATGAAATCTAGTAAGTATTTGACACAATTTGAAAGAGGTCCCCATTAATGATACCCTTTCTCTTCAAATCCCAGAAGAAATATATTATTACATGTTGATGGCATTCATAGCCTGGTAGGTCGACACTTACGAGCATCATCAATTAGGGCTGCTCCCGTGCAAGTGTAAAAATAATAGTGATGCCATTTTTAAAGCAATATCCACCAAGCTGAACACTTTATCTTACCATTGTAACATAACATTTGAAAATAATAATAATAATAGAAGTTCCCAAGGCTAAGAAGTGAACCCATTTCCAAGCAATTCAAGAAACTTTTTTTTTTTTTTTACCTAAAGCCAAAGAAAGTACAACCTACAACCTACAACCCTATCCATACCCTCCATAGTTAAAACTATATTTATTATTTCTAGTGATTATAATAAAGACTAAGTTCGTACCCCCTAGTACAAGGTCCAAAACCTTTCTGCCAACCTTCAGGCCTAGGCTCCACTTTTAAACCTCTTTCTGCACCCCCTGAGAACCCCTAACAACCTAAAACTTGCACCATAACCCATATTTTATTAAGACCAAGCCATCCTTTTCTCTCTTTTTCAAAAATGTCTCAGCCCCAAGTCACCAAAACCTTGCATTTAAGTTACAATAACCCCTTCCCTAATCCCACTGCCCTATTACCAAATTCCACTTGTACCCTTCTCCAAAACCGGACTACTTAAATTCCCGACAGTGGCATTTTAGAAATTTCCGCAAAAGAACAAGGGCAAAATCCCACCATAACAGTGTACTTAATGGTAATACAAAGCTAATAGATTTAATTAGCAAGCACTTTAACTTAGGCCACGAGTAAAACAATAATTTTTTACTTCAACCACTAAACTAATCTAACATCATTAATTATGTAATTAATTAACTAATAGCTCTCATACATGCATGTATAACCCGGCAAGACTACCAAAACTTCCGGAAATTTAGAGAGAGAAAAGTTTACAAGACCTTAAAAGAAAAAAAAAAAGAAGCATAGACATATATAATATTCAAGTGGGAGATAAAACCTACCGCCTTATCTTTTTCCATTTTTTTCTTTGTTTTTTTTTTGGCCAGAGAGCAATATTTAATGGCGCTCAGACTCCCGGACTCCAAAGGTTCCACAAACGGGAATTAAACAACCCCATCACGTCCGGCCAAACCCGCCGCCGCTCGACCCCCGCCGTCGCCGCCTCATTTCCGCCCTCCGCTACCTCCTCTTCATCCTCCTTCCTCTCATCGCCGCCTCCCCCTGCCGTGGCCTCCACCTCCGCCGCCTTCTCTTCGCTGGAGAATCTCACAGCCGGAGCCTCCAGAACTTTCTCATCGGTGATCTGTTCGACCTTCTTCTTCTCCTTCTCCTTGCTCTTCTTCCCCTTCTCCGAAAGAGCCGAAGCCCTCCGCTCCCTCCGCCGGCCCTTTCCGCCGCCGCCGCCGCTGCCCTTTCTCTCGGAGTTGGCCAGGTGCTCCTCGAAGGCCTCGATGGCCTGATGGATGAGCTCGCGATCAGGAGAGCAGTCCCAGCGGGACCAGAAGCTACTATAGCAGTCGAAGCACCCACAGTCGAAGAGCGGCCGGTGGACTCCCCCAACCCGCCGGCACCGCCGCCTCTCCTCCCCGCCGCCGCCGGCGCCACCGATCCCCGTGGCCGCCCCCATCCCCTCGCCATTCAAAGACCGTGTCATCAGGTACGTCAGCACCTCCTTGTCCTCGTTCCCCAACGCCGCCGTCAGCGCCAGGATCGCCGCCGGCAGGAGCTTCAGCACCGCCAGCGCGTCCTCGCCCGCGCCGCCGGCGGCGGAGGGAGACGCCGGCGATGGGTGGATCTTTCCCTTCCCTTTAGGGTAAAGATTCTTCATATTTCCCACACTCCTCTTGCCGCCTCTTTCTTCAATATTTTTTCACCCAAATCCTAGAGAGACGAGAGAGAGAGAGATTGGATTTATCGCTTTAGCTTGGACCGCACGAAAGGGAGAGAGAAAGAGAGGAAGAACGGATAACGGGGGGAAGGGCGTCGCTGTTGTAAGAGCTAGGACGTTCCTTTCTCTCAGGTAGCCTCGGCCCGCACTCTCGGTTCACCGGCTATTCCCGGTTTCCACAGAGTTCTCGTACGTCCGTCACAGTGCGGACAGCTGGCCTGGTTCATCTTTCTACTCCTCGCATAGAAAATCCTATGGGGAATAAATCTGCGCTGTCCAGACAACCCAATCGACGGACATGCCTATGGTTTTGATTTTACTCGCATAGGTAATATTATGCGGGCCATTGTATGAGAGCAATGGACGTACTGGGATACCGGGAATATTAGGGTTAGCGGGGAAGTGGAGAGAGAGAGAGAGGCGGTACGGTCCTCTCACGCGATTATTTAAATTCTTTGTTGAATGGCAAATATACCCCCCATTGAGATGCCGATTAACCGATTTAGTACAGGGGTGTTTTGGGAAATAACCAAAATTCTTGTCTTGGTTAAAAGTGAGATGTCGTGGGCGTATTTTAGGAAATGGGAAGCTTGGGCAGCTTGAGTGGGGTCTGTTCACCGTACGTGATGGTTACCTCACTATCTTTTCAGCGCTGCTTTTTTTTTGTCGAGACCCCGGGGATGGGAAACCGTAACGTTGCCAGGACGTGGGGGGTGTGACATTTTGTGAGGTGGATGGAGACATGATGGACGGTTGATGGGAGATTGGATACAAAATAAGGACTGTGATCTCAGCTTTCTCTGTCTTCATTTGTGTCCTTGTAGTTGGCATGCATCAAAGCCGTTCAATCTGCTGATGTGCCCTCTCCAAAAAAGGTCATGGTACGCATAGGGACACCGCCACAAAAAAAAAAAAAAGACGGGTCGGCACTTGGCATTTTTTTTTTTTACACGCGAAAGAGAGAGGAGGAGAAAAATCCGGTCAACAAAAAGATAAAAATATATATATATATTTAATTAAAATTTGTATTACAAAGTAGAAACTTAGTTTTTTCTGCAAAATAATTT
>JAOXJJ010000263.1:3361042-3392564 GCA_025769935.1 Phoenix roebelenii
GGCTTGCTGGCATTCTGCCGACCACAGAAAGTTCTTCGGCCTCTTGAGAGCTGCGAAGAATGGAAGACAGCGCTCGGTCGATCGGGAAACAAAGCTTCCGAGAGCTGCGACCCGTCCCGTGAGCCGCTGTACCTCTTTAACTGTCCTCGAGGGCACCATCTCTTGGAGTGCTCGGATTTTCTCGGGATTGGCTTCGATTCCCCGTTGGGTGATCACGAAGCTAAGGAACTTGCCCGAGGTGACTCCGAATGCATATTTTGCAGGATTGAGCTTCATCCGGTACCTTCGAAGCATAGGGAATGCTTCGTCGAGGTCAACCACATGATCCTTCGCCATTCGGCTCTTTACCAACCTGTCATCGACATAGACCTCCATATTTCGGCCTATTTGGTCTTTAAAGATTTGGCTGACCAGCCTTTGATAAGTTGCTTCAGCATTCTTTAAGCCAAAAGGCATCACTTTGTAGCAATAGGTGCCCCCGTCAGTAATGAAGGCCGTCTTTTCTTCATCCTCCGATGCCATCCGGATCTGGTTGTACCCTGAGAAGGCGTCCATGAATATCAGCAACTCATGTCCCGAGATGGAGTCCACGAGCTGGTCGATGCTTGAGAGTGAAAAGCTATCCTTCGAGCAGGCCTTGTTCAGGTCGGTGTAGTCCACGCACATGCGCCATTTTTCGCTAGCTTTTCTGATAAGGACCACATTGGCGAGCCACTCCGAATAGGATATCTTCCGGATGAAGCCGGCCTTGAGGAGTTTGTCGACTTCCTCGGCCGCCGCTCGTTGTCATTCCGGGGCGGCATTTCGCTTCTTTTGCCGCACGGGCTTGCAGGTTGGCTTCACTTGGAGTCAGTGGACCGCGACCTCCGGATCTATCCCCGGCATATCGGCAGGCGACCAGGCAAAGATGTCCATGTTGGCCCGCAAGAAGTTGACAAGGCGATCTCTTTTGCGGGCATCAAGGCCGGAGCCAACCTGCACGGTTAGCTCGGGATAATTTTCTCGTAAAGAAATTTGGGTGAGTAGCTCACCAGGCTCTACCCGCTTTTTCCGAGGGTCATCCCGTGCCTCTAAAGTTTCAGCTGAGAGCTTGTGATCTGGCGTCTAAGTTGACACCTTGGCCGGTTGCTTCGCCTCGTGGGTTGCCATGTAGCATCGCCTTGCTACCGCCTGGTCCCCACGGACTTCGCCGACTCCTTGGCTTGTGGGAAACCGCATAAGTAGGTGGCAGGTTGAGACCACGGCTCGAAGGACGTTGAGCTCTGGTCGTCCAAGGATGGCGTTATAGGCCGAGGGTAAGCGCACCACGAGGAAATCCATCCTTACGGTACTTTCTCGAGGGGCGAGTCCGACCGTAACTAGGAGATCGACCTCGCCCTCCACTGGAACCGAGTCTCCAGTAAATCCGACCAGTGGGGTGTTCATTCTCCGTAACTGCTTTCCTGTCATCCCCATTTTAGAGTAGGCATCAAGGTACAGAACATTCGCCGAACTTCCATTATCCACTAGAATGCATTTTACATCAAATTTATTTACAACCATAGAGATGACCACAGCGTCATCGTGGAGAGTTTCAACTCCCTCCAGGTCCTCGTTCGAAAACGAGATGACTTCAGAAGTGCGGAGGCGCTTCGAAGGAAGCCTTTCCCTAGCCAGTTCTCCAACTGGGGCCCCCCTGTCTATGGTGTTGATAGTGCCGGCGATGGGTTTGTTGGCGTTTGGCTCTCCAGGCTGCACGACGTCCTCCAATAGCCTTTTCTCTTCATGCCGGTTCCGCACGAACCGGTTGAGCACTCCTCGGCGGATGAGTGCCTCAATCTCGTTCCGGAGTTGGAAGCAGTCCTCCGTATCATGGCCATGGTCCCGGTGGAAGCGGCAGTACCTCTTGGGATTGCGCCAGGCCCCAGGATCCCGCATCGGGGGTGGAGGCCGAAAATAATCCCGACCCTCGATCTCCATGAGGATCTCAGTCCGAGGAGCATTAAGATGAGTGTAATTTTCATACCTCCCATTGGGTATGCGGGGCCGTGGTGGAGACCTCGGACAAGGCGGGGACCTTGGTCGGAGCAGCTCCTGTGGTTGGGATGGACTTTTCAGGCGAGGCGGGTTTTTAGCTCGACGCGGAGACGGGCTTCTAGGACGGTCGCGCTCCTCGCGATGCCTCTTTTGCTTTTTGGAGGCCTGTTTGGCCCCACCCCGTCTAGAAGCAACGGCTTCCTCGGCTTTTGCATACTTCCGCGCCCGGACTAGCATCTCGGTGAAGTCAGCAGGAAAATTCTTCTCGATGGAGAAGAGAAACCTATAAGATCGAGCTCCAGTCTTGAGTGCCGACATGGCTATTGACTGGTTAAGCTCGCGGACCTCCCAGGTTGCGGCAGTGAAACGGTCCAGATATTTCCTAAGTGACTCTCCCTCCCTTTGCTTTATGTCGAGGAGGGAGTTTGAAGTCCGCCGTTGGGGTCGGCTGGCAGCAAAATTGGTGGCGAACTTCCTACCTAGCTACTCAAAAGAGGAGACTGTGCTGGGTTTCAGCCTGGTGAACCAAAGCCGAGCTGCTTCTCGAAGCGTTGCTGGGAAGGCCTTGCAAAGCATGGCCTCCGTGGATCCTTGGAGTGCCATTAAGGTCCGGTAACTCTCCAGGTGATCGAGGGGGTCGGTCATGCCATTGTAGGGCTCCACCAGGGGCATCTTGAACCTCGACGAGACCGGCTCATCCTCGATTTGTTGGAAGAAGGGGGACTTCGTGGTAAACTCGAAGTCGCCCTCACGTCTCGCCCTCTTGTTGTGGAGCGCCTCGATCTGGCGCTCCAGCTTCTCGACTTTCTTGTCGAGTTCATCGCTCTGGGGAATTGCCACGGTGGTCTGCTCGGGGGCAGGTTGCCCTGAGACTAACTCAACCTCTGACGGTTGCGGCCAGTCGTCTGGACCCCTCACCAGGGGTTCTCTCCAGGAGGATCCTCGGGCTGAACCCTGGCAGCGGCACCGCTCCTCACCGTTGGCCTTTGAAGAGGCATGGAGATTTCGGCCTTAGGGTGCCGGTCCACTTGGAGGGGGCACTAGTTGAACCGGGGCCTGAGGAAACGGCGTTGTCGGGACGCCCTTAGGTTGTAGGCTTTGGACAGCAGCGGCCAAGGCCTGAGCCTGCTGCATCAGGACATCAAACTGTTCCGGCCGGACTTGAGGAGTCGAATCGGCCGGAGGTGGTGAGTTCTGGATAGAGTGTCCAGGGCTAGGTGGAAGACGTCGGAAGACATTAGAAGCTCCCTTGCTTCTCAGCTTCATGGCCGCGACTCGGGCCCTTCCTCTAATGCCAACTGTTGCTGAAATTTGGACCTGGGGGCGACCACTGGGTAGGAAGGAGGAGCTCCGGCGAGAATCGGCGAGCGGCGCGCGACGTACTTCGGAGGACCTGCAAGAAGCCGGTGGCCGGGGTTTCCGGCGCCGACCCTCCGATGCTTAAGTCAGAGAGGAGGCCCAAAATGTATGAATAGGAGATCAATGGTTCTGGAGTTCCAGAGAGCGAGAGAGTGTCCCTTTCCCCACGGAGGGTTTCCCCTTTATAGATGGGTAACGGGTTTACCTGTGACACGAACACTCTGATATGTTACGCTCATGGTTATAGTGATTGCATTTCAACTTGTTCTTTTCTCAAGATTCAGATCTCGACCATATACTACCATACCAAATCCCTTATAAAATAGTCTTTCTTTGGCTATTAATGTCCTAGTGAGGAGGCCGGACATGGAGACTCTCGGGACCAGGGCTGTCTACCTAGCTTACCATTGTTGGCTAGCTAGAAATGCCCGGATCTTCGAGGGCAGTAGGGTGCACCCGAGTCTAGCAGCTGAGAGGGCTCTTCTTCATGTGGAGGAGATCATCCGCGGTGCTCCGTCGGCGTCCCTGGGGTTGATCGGGAAAATCTGGGGTTTCCCTAGTGTTCATGTAGCGCCTACGACCTTTCGGATCTCATGGAAATTCCCACCCCCTGGCTTCCTCAAGGTGAACTTTGATGGCAGCATTGGCGATGACGGCTGCATTGGAGGTGTGGGTTTTGTTATCAGAGACTACGATGCCCGTCTGATTGCGGCAGGGGGCCGACGGATCTTCCACGCATCTGTGTCAGCGCGGAGCTTGAGGCTGCATGGGAGGGAGTCGTCTATGCAAGACAGATGATGGGTGCGGATCGGATCCTGCTAGAGGGGGACTCGGCCGTGGTGATTGCGTGGATTCGAGACATGGAGACCGACATCAGGTCGGGACCGCTGATCTGTGACGTTCATCGACTCGTGAGCGTGGATGGCCTATCATGGGCCAAACATATCTATAGGGAGGCGAACAGTTTGGCTGACTGGGTTACCTCATTTGCAGCCCACCACTCAGGAGCCTTCATTTGGGGGGCCCGGGTGCCTGTGCCCCAGCCACTGAGCTCTCTTGTTTTCTGACGTTGTTGGCCACGCCCACCTGCAGCAGGTGTGAATTGCCGTTGCACCCAAAAAAAAAAGTGCTAGTAGAATAATCCACCTAACTAGTCTTCCTTCGAGCCTCATCTGCGAGCAATATCGACGCTGCTAAATCC
The DNA here is from genome assembly GCA_025769935.1 of Phoenix roebelenii. Taxonomy (NCBI): domain Eukaryota; kingdom Viridiplantae; phylum Streptophyta; class Magnoliopsida; order Arecales; family Arecaceae; genus Phoenix; species Phoenix roebelenii. The sequence goes on from JAOXJJ010000263.1 coordinate 3,365,619, forward strand.
ATACCGAGAGGTTGCATCATTGAAGTTCATGATCAAACCACCCATGAATTGAGCATCGAGCTAAGCAATACCGTAGCTTTCTCCTCGTCTTCGGCCACAACCTCGTCTATCACCAATTGGCGAATCAATGGATTAAAATTATTCAATTGCTCTTGTAATAAAGCTCTCCCTTGCATCTACAAGGGGTACAACTAACTCTGAAGAAAAATATTATGTAGCACAGACTTTCGCTCATACATGCTCCTCAACTCGTCCCACATTCTTTAATTGGTTTCCAAGAGAATATTAAACATGATGGATTCATCAAGCACAAGATAAATCTGATCTCTCTTGGCGAACTCTTATCCATCATAATAGCAGGTTTCTTCTTTTCGCCCTCAGGCACTACATAATCCTTCGTCAACATAGCTTGTTTCTTTAGATTCCGCGAAGCAAAGTTAGTGCCATTAAATCTTGGAATTCAGATTTTCAAATTTGGTCAAATTTCCTGCCATCATCAAATCCAGGCTCTAATACGAATTGTTACAAACCTAGAAACAACTAAATAAAATAATAGAGAATAAAATTAATATGTCACGCTAAGATTTTCTAATTCAAAATCCAGGCTACATTCACCAAGGAAGTAAGAGATCCACTATAATATTCATGGACTTCACAAGAGTTCATCAAGAGAAAACAATCCATAGAAAATACATGAAAAGATCTTACCAAGAAATATCACACAAAAGAAACACATCACCGAGAGACCACCAGGATGCTGAGATAAAACTCCAAGGAGAAATCTTGTTTTCTCTCTCTTCTTCTCCTCTCTCTCTATCTCTTATTCTCTTGTTCATTTCTTCTCTCTTTTCATCTCCACCTCACTCACAGTGAATGGAAGGATGTCAACTATCCTCCCTAAAGCCAAAGCTCTCATACCACCTGCGAGAAAGAAATCCCATACTCCCTAATGATGAAAATTCTACCTTAGGCCCAACAAAAATTAAAAACATTGCCTCTTGTTTAATTTAGTTGTTCCGCAGAGGATCAACTATGTTCATAAAAGTTTTGTTTGAATATGCTACAATTGTGAAGATACAATTGATGAATAGTTCTAAAGTTGACCTGCAATAAACCTTTCACTTCCATAGAACTATAGCCTGCTATACCTCTGTTTGCATGCAAGTTTGTGGCAAAATACATGCTTTTGATGATAAAAAGGTTCTGGCACACTGGTAAAATCCCTGTTTTATTTTCCATCTCCATATTGTTAACATCTGGATATCTAATTTAGAGAAGTTATAGCTTTCCTCCTACAGCCAAATTTCAGATTGGTTTGATGAGTACCACCATCTCCAACTGAGGCACATAAAAGTACACAAAAGTGCAGCCAATCTAACCCTTCAACAGGTATATTAGATTGAAGATGAGGCTGAAGTATCAAAGGACTTCCTTCTCACCAATAGACAAGCGATCTTGGAAGGGTGAGCATGCTTGTTATCAAGAGTACAGAGCACAAAATCTGGCCTATGGAGAGCAAGGCTCAGCTGATCCTCCCCAACTACAAGTGCAGAAGCATCAAGAAGCACATGCCATGAATTCCGATGCGCCTCGGAGACCCAGTGCATGGAGTACCTGGTCCCTCTCACCTCAGCAGGGTAGGAGAAGAGCCCTTTAGGGCTATGCTTGCACTTCCTCCTGAAGTATTGGCTCAGTTGTGATCCTTTGATCCTGAGATCCAGCCAAGTCTCAGGTGCTGAGATCACCTTTGATTCCTTATATGCTGCAAACTCCCTCACGTAGTCAACCTCATCGTCGATGATGGTCATGTAGTAGTTGTACCTGAAGAAAGGGTAGCTCTCCCCCACCAACATCATGGCAGCCTTATAATTTGGAGTGAAGAGCACAAGGTATTCCTCATCAGTCAGGCCACAGTGTTTAAGGACACGGTTCCGGGCTTGGATCTCTGGGATCGATATGAAGCTACCAGGGAAGGAGGACTTCTTAGTGAGAATGTCTAGAAGCCTTGAAGGCTCCATTTGAGTCTTGTCGAGGTCAGGGAGGTGGCTTCCCCTTGGAGACCTGCGTCTGTCATCGGAGTTCTCCGGCGATGCAGTGCAATAATACCTTGAGTAGAGGTCAGTCTTATCACCTTCCTCGATGAGGCCATGCGAGTATTGCGGGTACTTGGCATGGACATACTTGCTCACATATTCCATCTCACTTGGAGTTATTGGTCCTGACCATCTTAGATCAAGACCATGGAGAGTTGATATGGCCTCAGCAACTATGTGGGGAGGAATGAATTCGCGCGGACATACTTTCTGTTGTTTTTGATGCAAAAGTTCAGATTGCAGCATATATCAGATCTCAAAGATGGAGGAAAAAGAGTATAAGAGAGAGGAACTTACCTTGACAATCATGCTATTCGGCCTTTGGTTTTGAAGTGGTGATCTGGGTATTGAACTGAATGTGGCTTCTCCATTTTCCCCTCCAACCAGAGACTGCATGAGAAGCATGTTAATGATACTCTATACACATATGGATCTAAGGAAAGAACTTTTTTTGCTTGAAACTTGTGAGAACATACCTTAGGTTCCATATGGAGAACAATCTGTTCTTCAACAATATACCAAAGTAACCAAGAAATTTGCACAAGAGTAGCAACAAGCAACAGAAGGAGAGAAGGAAACAAAGGCTTGATTGATGAAGAGACCAACCCAAACCCACCAAAAAGCTTTCTTGTTTCAGATGTTGTTCCAAATTGGGGCGTTGTAGGTAGTGACCATAAAGATATTTTATGAGAGAGCCGAAGGAAAAACATTTACACCGACAACGACAGCAGCAATCTACTGTACCTTAGAAAAACATGGAGTACAAAAATAATCAATCAACACAGTCACAGTTTAGTAATATAATATCTGCAATTTTTAATTCTTCTGAATGGTAATTTGGTGGCTTTCACTAAGAAGCAAATGCTTGATTCCTCAATGATAAGATAAATGGCATTGCTTAGGCTTTGAGTAACTGATTTAGCTGATGAAGGAATGACTCATGGAAGACCGAGTAAACCATTTGATTGGGTAAGCGAAGGCTTTTGGTTTCAAACTTTGGTTATGTGGTCAATAAATTTGGACAGGATTTCTACCTCTACGAATCCGAATAGAATAAACAAGTGGAAGAGTTCAAGAGGAAGATGAAATGGCAGCGCTTGGGGGTTATGTCAGCATAGAATTTAAAAAGTTTGAACGGATAGTGACCGTTTGGGAGGCTTGTGGGAGTGGAGGAACGGAGGGGACGCGCAAAATTTTAAATTTGAGGGAGATGGAATTTTGTGGCGGGAGACAAGGACCAGTCTTGGAGTCAGGAGAAGGAAGGCCATGAGAAAATGATGAGATGAGACTAAAGAATGGATGCAACCAATGCTACAACAATAATGCCACCATGAACTTAAAATATTGTCTCTTCTTTGAATGCCAGTTTGCTATAGCATCCCAAGTTACATTATGTGGTGGGAAAAGGTTTAGGGTTTCGGTCTTCTCCTTACTTTCTTGGAAGGTTAGGTTGATTGGATGCTAGTCTCCATTCCGTGGTGTGTCATGATCACAGCTGTTAGATTGGGAATTGAGTAATAATCATGGTGGTCGTCATGGCCACACCGGCCAAGATTTGGTGGAGACTTTAAGGCGAAGACAAGATCATAATCATCTTGACCTATAGATTGCGACACCAACCTGAATCTGGGATTTAGATTCCAGAATTGGAATTAGACCAGAGATCCCGATCGAATTCTCGAACCAGAAGAGTCTATATTAATATCAACTTTTTTTTATCATAATAGTAATCTTGCTCTAGAGGTTTTTGTCGACAAATTAAAGCCTTATGGAATCTTAAAATTTTAATTTTCTCAAGTTATTTAAGAAATTTGAATCAAAATTATATAAAATACTTCCTATACAACGGTGTATACAAGTGAAGAAAATTGATAAACATTAAAAAGAATATGCATTCTCTTTCCATAATAAATTCACAATATCATGATAATATGATAAAATTGTTGGCATACTATGTTACTCCCATAACAATCACATGCCTACAATGATTTTTCTTTTCTTTTCTTTTTCTGTGAGAGAAAAGCTAATGAAGAAAGAAATATTGTTGTCTATATTAATACATTTGTATGATTCTTTTAACATATTTCTGTGAAATGTTACAAAATATTAAGGAATTGTTGTGGGGAAAATCAGCAACTCTGTTCTTTTCACATGCAACTTTATTTGTCCACATACAAACCCTCACATCAAATATGATCTGTAAACATGTCAATTTTACAGCTGGCTTACATTTTAATTGCACAATGGCAATACATGGATGTTGTGCATTGCCAAGACAACTTTGAGGCCTGCCTTGGAATCTTGAAATCCAACTGATGGAGATGAAATCCTGTCGACCTTCAAGGATTACAAAGAAGACCAACCTTCAAGGATATCAAGACTTGAGAAGGGAAAAGGAAAAAAAAAAAAACAAATACATGCTATCTAAGCTTCAAAACATCTCATACAGGAAATTGTGTTCATCTCTGCCGGATTACATACCCTACATTCTGATTACAACACCATCAACAGGCAAACCTTGTGGCTCGGAGCACATCCCATATTATACACGTAGATTGCCCCCACGCATTTCCACCTCTATCTTTGAAACTAAAATATCTTGGAGCGAAGTTATTGATAACTACGTTGTCGAGTACAAAACAATTGGCAGTTCCCCAGCTACACTTGATCATCAGCATGATCACTTGTTAATTGCTTAATAGCATACCAGGACTCAGTGGATTACAGATGAGCTCAGTTGCTGAATATTTAATCTACCAACTTGCACAAATATATGCCATTTCATAAGATGCCATGGAATAGGGGGCAATAATGACAAGAGCCCAGGGTCAATGAGGCTAGAAAGTTGGACACCTAATAAAGTCTTTGAAGAAGAAAGCTGGTACTCCATAACCCTCCTCCAGCATCAACCTTCTTCGTTCAACTTTAATTAAACTATTAACTTTGATATGGAAATAATCGCCATGAAGGTTCGATGAAGCAACAAATAGCTCCAATTTTGGACCACATCAAAGCAAGCCAAGCTGCTTGAAAGTGATGCCTCATGTTATATCTTTGCACGATCGAATCCAGCAAAGACCTGCATCATTGAGATCCAATCCGATCAAATGGTGGCAGTTGCTCGATCAATGTTAAGCTACAAAACCACAGTCATCACCTGTTGTTTTGATTAACGTCAATAAGCATCAAGACATGATTGAATAAAAGTGATGTTTGGGGCTGTTGAACATGTCCATTAGTTAAGGGACAGCATTGATAGCATAGCATTAGGTTAGGTACAACATATAAGTTTAGCCATTCTGCATAGTATTAGACATAATCTGGAGCTTAGAGGGCCTTTTTCTATAGAAGAATTGTCCTAAACAGTGAAATCACTCCACATTAGCCAATGGATGCATCAACCAGCCAAGGCTGGAAGTAGTTTTCAAGTAACACCCATTCGGCATCTGGCATTCAGTCATTCAACAAACTCACTTAAACACCATCATACATGAATTACAATTGGAGTCGATAGAGCAACCACTAACCTCAGCTTCAGATATTCATTGAATCAGGAGTGATTGACTATACTTAAATAATTTCAATATGAATCGTAAAACTTATGATAGCAAATGCAACCCCCCTCTCCACCCAAAAATAAAAAAATAAAAAATAAAGGTCCATGCACCCCGTCCAAAGCTGCAGCTAACTGCCGCCATCTGATCAAAAGTAGGTTCACTTGCATTATGGTAAAAATGGATTTTTCCTCAAAAAACAATGAAAATATGAGCCAGTTGAAGACAGAAACATTTAGCATGATCAATTGCAACATATGTGGTTATGTAGGCCCCATCAGTTCAAGTTGTAAAGATGGCCACAGTCAATGCTAGAACCTAACCACCCCATGTTGAGAATAGTGGACAAAATGGATGGTTAGTCATGGGTCACTACAAAGTTGGTTGCCTATGAACATCATCAGCAGAAGGGCCCACATGTCTAAATGAGTCATCTGAAATAAGAATTTAAACTCAGCCTTTTTAAAATGAGTTTGGAATATAGAAAAAGTCCATCATCTTGATTAATTGGAAAAAGGATTTGCTAGAAATGAGCCCACCTCCTCCATTGTCATGTTATACAATCATCTCATTGCCAAGCCACCTGGATCACCTAAACTTCTGGAAGGAAGTTATAAAAGTTAAACCTCACTGACTGCTGCTCAGCAGCTACTCTTACAGCTTTCTTCATATTCACTCAACCACTCAACAAACCTGAAAATAATTTGCAAAAGGACTTATGAAAAACCTAACATTTTGTTATTCTGGAAGAAAAGCATTGGGGAAAGCATCCATGTTGCCCATCTTTTGCTGTTTGCCCCTAGTCAAGAAAGAACTCTTCAACCAACAGCAATCATCTCTCTTAGCTCTCAAGAAAAACAGAAGACTACTAGCATACCCATCAGAGTAGGCCGAAGAAGTGAAGGGAAGAGCAGAAAGAGAACCCAACTTACTGCTGTCTGACTATGCTTTTCAGCCATTTTCCCCATGACTCACAACCAGATGCAACATCAGAAAGTCTTCCTGAGAGAAACATTGCAGATAAGAAAGATCAGCAGCAGCCACAGCAGGAAATAAGAGGGTAAGAGAGGAAAGAGAAGAAAATGTCATCGAAGAATTTCATCTTTGTCCTTTTCCTTATCCTCTCAACCATTTCCTTCCTTAGATTCTTCAGGTTTACAAACATTACAGCACCTCATACACTACCCTCTTCTCCAATATTTTCAAATTCATGTGCTTCTACAAATTCTATGTCTGTGAAACGCCTTCCTCGTGTATCTCATGCCATGAAACCATACGCCAGACCCCCTGCTGAAAACATCCTCAGCTTAAAAGAGCACCAGCTCCTCCAAAATTTTATAACCCGACGAGCCCCCTGCAACCTCCTCTTTTTTGGACTTAAAGCACAATTCCTTGATCTTGCCATGTTGAATACTGAAGGAACTACTATCTTTCTAGAAGATGACTACGAAAAGTTCAGAACCCAAAAACTCAAAGGCATGCGAGTCCATTTGGTTAAATACCATGACAAGGCCAGTGAAGCATATGAGCTACTTAAACATGCTAGAACAAACCCTGCCTGCACATCACAAGCTGGTCTCCTCCATAAATCGCATTGCAAGCTAGCACTGACTGGGCTGCCAGAGGTAGTGTGCAACAGAAAATGGGACGTGGTGGTCATTGATGGGCCAAGAGGAGACCAACCAGAGGCACCAGGGAGGATGGGGGCAATCTACACAGCTGCCATGATTGCAAGAGCTGGTAAGACGACGGATGTTTTTGTCCATGACATAGATCGGATGATTGAGAAGTGGTACTCTTGGGAGTTCTTATGTCATGAAAATTTGGTTTCCTCTAAGGGAAACTTATGGCAATTTAGAATAAAAGGAAACTCCAGCTCTGCTAGGTTTTGCCCTGAGGTTGTACCTCAGATTCAGTAAGTTTCTATTTTTCTTTTATACCTTACAGATATGAAATCATTTATTGATTATGAAATCACATTTAGATGAATATATATATATATTGATATGTATTGAGTATCTTAGACAGGGACAAACTTGATCAGATGGTTTATGGTTGGAACCATCATTTTGGTCAAAGATGAGACAAGTAAAAGCTCAATTAGAGGAATATGAGCAAATCATACGTTCTTGTTATTCTTGATTTCCAAGTCTTGGTACCTCAAGAACAAGAATATAAATCACCAAACCACAAGTCCCTACCAGAGAAATAATGCTGTAAAAAGAAATAGTGAAAGCAGACATTTTTTTTCCAGTAACATGTCAGGAGTTAGCATAGAGAATAAGAAGGAAAACAAGCTAAAGGCTAGTTGATCCATGTCATAATTTTGCATGATGGAAAAGCTTGATAGACAAAATTATGAGCACCCTGAGAAAGAAAGCTTTCCTAAGCAATGGTGTAGCTGAAGCATATGTATTTATTAAATTTGATAAGTAAGTTGATTTCCATTCAAGATGTTTCCCAGTCAAGGACACATCTATAAACTGAAGCCTTCCTGTGATTTTGACAACACAAAAATGGTGCAAAATGGCAACATATTTAAGGTACCAGACGCAGCAAATTCCTATGTCCATCTGGCATCTGCAGTGACATGAGGAGTATAAATCTCTCTGTATAAATATAAATGCATTCTGCACATGTTCCTATATTATCATGTATAAAACTTGATGTCTGCTTCCGCAACCAGATGGGTGATTCATTTCAACAGCATCGACTAGTTTTCATGTCACATTAAATTAAAATTTTGTAGAAAAGACAGAATAAAATTTATAACCATATGATGCAAAATAATTAGGTCCAAGTTATTCTTATTGCCACTGCATCAGGATCAACATTGTCATTACCATAATCAACAGAAAATTGCATTGCTATGATTAGCTCAGGCTCTATGCCACTAAGAAGAAACACTTGCTAGTTCTATTTGAACAGCATGTAATATCTCAAAGATAATCTATCAAATTGCACATACCATCACAAATTAGATTATTTTTATTATAGCAATCATCTTTTATGAAAACAATCGTGCTGGGATAAAAGTGTTGATGTATCAGAATAGGCATCAAATGTGTGTCCTCTGAACAATGCAAGTCAGCAAATCCTTTAAAGTAATTTATGAGGAGATCTAATTCAAAAAAGAAAAAAAAAAGAGAAAAAATATGGAGATTTGTCTGTTTATGCCAATTAATAAAGAAGAATTTAAACTCTCACCATGCAAACTATATGCTGGGGTTCAGAATCATGTTTAAGAGCATCAGATCCAAATTTTTTCAGACAATATGATAGTTACTGAGTTTCCAATAAAGAATGAAGTTCATGGGACATGATAAGAAAGTTAACCATAAGTGGTTACCATCTTGAAAACGCTCGCCGTTCCTAATAATCAACAGAGGAAGTACATAGAAATAATACATAAATAAAGACAAGACCCTGTATATCAAAGCATATGCAAAATAATAAAATGTCTTTATAGTGGACTAGCCACAATTTCTACTTGTATAATTATGAATGAGCCAAAGTTTGGGAATACACTGGACAAATGCAAAGCCATGATCAAGTTTGCAAAGATGCCTAGTTGTTGGATCCCTTAATTTCCGCACAATCCTCGAGCTTGAACTACATGATAATTTAGTTATGAATATAACAACTATTGATTTATATCTAACTGCAATACTTCGACAAAGAAATCTATAAAAAAAGTTCTTTTTCCTCGATTTTTTAAAAAAACAAATGATAGAAAACATAGAATATCCTTATATTTTATAAAATAACTTTTTGTTGCCAAATTTATTCCTGCATTATATGAACTTGTTGCAGTCCCAAGAGCAGCTGGATAAGATAATAAAAGATAAAAAGATAAAACTAGCCCAACAAACCAAGAATTAACACGGTTCGCCCAATGTACGGGCTATGCCCACCAGGGAAGAGAGAGACCCACTATGATACACAGAGAAAAAGTCATATTACAAGAGAGTGCACCACTTAGCTCTAGCATGCTTTTTGAGAGAATTATACAAAAAGATGGATACAAGAGCAACTTCGAGAAGCACAAAAGAATACCAAGTAAAACCAAAGAAAAGCATGAGACCGGGTCTCTTCTATCTTTCTCTCTTCTATTCTCTCATGTCTACAGCCACTCCATTCGCAGAACGCCCTTTTTCGTGCACGACTGTTCATAGAACTCAAACACCTTTTATACTTGAAGTCATTTACCTCTTCTCCATCAAACCATACACAGATTCATAGGCCACAGGACTTCTTGTCCTATTCCAAGTGATACCCAGAACCTCATCAGGCTTAGAAAGCAAGTCCCCTACCTACTCACATGTCAATTTAGAGTTTCCAGCTTGAATTCAGTTTTTAAGGTGATCTCATGTTGGCAATAGGAGCCACTTTTCTAACAGAAGTTTCCTAAATTTGAACTCCAAATCAAATGGAATGCAAGCATTAGAATCATGCAAACACCAAAAAGCAACAAAATTTTCAAGTAAATCAAAGTTATTCCATCTCTGTTCACTTCTACTTAAGGATATTCAAATGGAAAAAGTTCAAGGCGTGATCTTTACCGTCAAGAAGACCACCGAAGGACAAACCTGTGACCAATTAGCAGCACCCGAGACGTCTTGAATTGAACGGCAACTCATTTCAGTAACGAAAACAAGGCGAAACCTACACAGATAACAAAATGGATAAAAGAGTGGATACTTCGATCAAACCCTCAGACGAGACCCTAAAAGAATCAAAAAGATCCAAACTTTCTCGTGTTTTAACTCCAATTTCATCGGGTTCTTTAAATAATTCAAGGTTGCCAGTTGATCGAACGAAATGCTGCTGCGAATAGGGACAGGAAAGGATAGACCTTGGGGTTCTCTTCGCCAAGGTCACAGACCTCGCAGAGCTTGGCGTCGCTTCGCTTCCCCTTCTCTCTTCTTCTCCTCTTCCTTCTTCCCTCTATTTTCGAATCCACTTTGGGTCCGGCTCTCGGGTACGGAGAGAGTGCCTAGATCTCCTTGTTTTGGCTCACAAGCACCTAAAAAAAAAAAAAAAAAACAGGGCATAGCTTGGTCTGGAAAGTGGAAGCTTTTAACCAGCAAGATAGATTACAATCTCCAATGTTATACTAGAAATTATCTGAGCCGTCCATCTATGAATTCTATGAAATCCATTTTACCCACCTTTATGATTAATCATATATTTTAATAAATGCATTTGATAAGAACAAATAAAAAGTATTATGCCTCTAAGAAATTAAAGTATATTTATCAATTTATATCGTTAACATAGAATAATTACAGTTATTAATACTTCTTTTCACATGCAAAGCCAATGCCCAATTGTTAGTAGGACTATGGCATGTGTGAACAAATACATGTGTAACTTATAAAAAAAAAATATAGTGATAGTTTTATTTTTCGTCGCCGTAAATAAGTAGATATATTAAAAATCAAATTGTTTTTGGAATTTGAAATAATGTGATGGGCGAATGATGGAAATTGAACCCGTGCATGGCGGATTCACAATCCACTGCCTTGATCCACTTAGCTACATCCGTCCCTTATCTAGCTAAAAGATTTTCTCTTCTTTTCATTCATCATTATTGTATTTATTCTGACCTCCATACTTAGAATAGTTATTTGTTTTAACTTTTATGTTATTGTTGTTGACCTTTTGCCATGCTTCAAGCTACAACTTTCTTGTTTATTTTTGTTCCCACCTCTTCTATCCTTGTTTTACACAAATGAGTATAGACCACATTTCATTAGTTTTGTATTTTCCTACTCCCAATAATCCAAATCTTTGGTGAAGATTTTGCAAATATTTTCTTAAATTCTGAATCTTTATGTCAACTTGAAAATTGTTCTCAAACACCAAGCTTATGACTATGCCATGGGACATCTTATTTGGATTGCCAAGTACCATGCTGACTTGCTACTTAGGAAGATCAGAATAAGTAATTATAGAAGGAGTATTCCCTCATCGAACTTCTTGGCTATTCTGACTGAGTCGGAGACCAGGTCCAATTCATGCCCATAGGGACCCAGACCATAAACGCAAGTTAATTTGCTGCATATTGGCATATAATATATCCATTATCAAGCATAGCTGTATAAATCCTGTCTTACACATAGATAACCCAGGCTGGTACAGACAGTTTCAACATAAGTTTCCAAACTAACAAATAAATAACTCATTTACTTTGTTAGAATAATATCCCCTTTATTGGGAGATCTGAGATCAGGTCAACTCATTAACTCAAAGCAGAAGTATGCTTTGTACGACAAGATTGGTTGAGACACCCATTAGATGCTAGATTCTTTCAGCCAACATTACAATGCAGCAAAAATACAAGTCTCAGAGTATCAGCAATACTAATGTTGCGTAAAATTCCCAGACCACATGGTGGTGGAATCCTCATACACCAGGTAACTGAAAAAAAAAAATGTTACAACAATAATCAGAGTCTCTTGATATTTTTCCAGGAGGTATAGGTCTGCAGGTTTATCTAGAATCAACAGGATTTTAATACATGTCACCTTCTTGATTCTTCAGATAAGAAATGAACTCAAAAAGAGAATGAGCTACAGCTACCAAATCAAACCTGCCACAAAACAAGAAATTGTTACAAGAGAAGCTTCAAAGGAAATTATTGCAGCTAGAATTTATGTACCAAACACCAAAAAACAATGCCTGATGTACCAGTACCTGAGACCTCCTTGCCCAAATGACAGATTGCCATAGATCACCAAAGCTAGAGAATGGAGCTACAGCAATGCAACAATGCCAAACCATGTGGACTGTTTTATCGATAAACATGAGAATTTAGACTACAAAAAATACTTCATTCTGTCATCCCTCCTCATGGCATTGTATACAGCTTGGACCTGGAAAGACCAAATAGAGTTATGGATCAACAGACCATGCACCTCTCATCAAAAATCATAACCAGCAAACTAAATATTATGAATCCAAATAAAAGCAAAGCATACAACCTAAGATCTGCATGAAAGGAGGAGGGAGGATACCTGCTCACTGGAGACAACATGAATAGGTCCAATGTTTACAGACACATACTTGCCCCTCGAAGACAGTTTCTGAGTCACATGACCCTGTTCAGCAACCAATAAAATATGGTTAGGTTTGTAACTGAGGAACATGGGTATCATGAATAACAATAATAATGCCCAGAAGTTGAGAGCTAGCATGTTGGATAAGTTCAGAGGGAAAAAGAAACTATAAAGAAATATAATAAACTTCATATAACAGCCAACCCATTGACTAATTTGGACAGGCAGGAAAAAAATCAGGATATCATTACCAACGCTAGAGTAGCTTCAGGTGTCAGGAAAAAAAATGTTGTCATAAATGAACAACCCTGAGTCACATTTTTGCAAATATGTTCAACAAAAATTCACCAACAAAGATGTCCAAGTTCCAGTTTTCATGCTTGATTCCTATCTCTACCTCATAAGAGGTTGAAGGTTCATCAATTTATAAATAAAGCAAAAGTTATTAATCCCCAAGACTCCGACTTATAGAAAAGGGTCCAAGTTCCAGTTTTCATGCTTGGTTCCTATCTCTACCTCATAAGAGGTTGAAAGGTCATCAATTTATACATAAAGCAAAAGTTATTAATCCCCAAGACTCCAACTTATAGAAAAGGTCCAAAGTTACTAATTGGCCTTGTATGATCTTCTAAAATGCAATTTATTCCTTATCAATTCGAGATCCAAGATCAATTGTTGTACATATTCTCCAATACACTGGATCTTCTTGGGCATTTCATGCTAATTAGTTCCCATCTACATTAATCTTAGTCACAGGAATTTTCAGAATGATAATACACAAGATAGAGAGTGGAGCCTTTGCAGAATGAGTTCATTGAGTTTAGTGCTTTGAATCTACTTTATTCATAAAACAGTTGCCAAAAAAAAAAAAAAATCAAAAGCAGGGTCGGCGGAACCATCCCAAAACGAAAGATTCCAGTCGTACCAAGCCATCCCAGCGGTAGACCGGGATGGTTCTGGCAATGGAAATGAAATCCGTCGCCGAAGGGAGAGAAGGAGAAGGAAAGAGAGGAAAAAAGCGAGCGAGTAGGGAAGGAAGCGAGAGGGAGAGGAAGGAAGAGAGGGAGGTGGAGGCCGGCTGGCGGAGGGCCGGTGGAGGTGGGCGAGCCGCGCGGAGGAGGCTCCTCCGGGCTCCATGGCCAAGTCCACTGTTTCGTTCGAAACAGTGGTTCGGCCCCTTTTTAAATTAGCTACTTTTAAGTGAAGTCGACAAACCAGGGGACCCGGCCGTGGAGCCCTCCTCCGCCTCCTCCGCTAGGGTCACCGGCCCTCCGCCGGCCTCCACCACTCTCCTTCTCTCTCCCTCCCTCTCCCCCTTCTCTCTCTATTTTTCTCTCTCCCGTTCGCCTTCTCCCATGCCTCCTCTACTATGTTGCTGCAGGGTCGGCACGGAATGGTACGAGAGCGTACCGTTCCATGCCACCGAGCAACCGGTTTGGGCCTCGTTTCCGGCACAGCAGACCCTGATCAAAAGTAAATAAAAAGATGAAAAGAGACAAAAAAACCAAGACAACAACCGGTCAAACAATGAAATATAGCAACGAGTACATATGAGAAGGCCAATAATCCAACATAACAGCTTCTATACGTAAGGAAACTCACAGCAGAAAAATATCAGTGATTCTTTAATTCAGATGCAAGGGATCCATGCAAGCAAAGAACCAAGTAGTTGCCTATCATGTAACACTTGCTTGTAATGACTGAGCAGTTCATACATTAGCAAATTAATCATAAATTTAATCAATCACCATGAAAAAGAAATTATATAACACCAGTAAGACCCAATTACAATGCCAAGTCGCAAAAAAAAAAAAAGGAAAGCAATGCTGCTTGCAGTGAACTAGTTGACAAGACATGATGTGTTGCAGTGAACTGAGGAGAAAAATCATGCTAGCATCGAAAGAAAATCAGGAACAATATTGGGAGCAGGGACGACATCTGAATATAAGTCTTATACTGCTTGCAGTTCAAAGTGGCTTGTGAGCAACAGCAGAAGCAAAGTCTGGGAATGGGTTTGAATAGCAGTCCCTGCTTCTAGGAAACAGCGAGCTACGGGACTATAGATAATACACTCCTGTCATATACGGCTACCAGCAGCATGACCAAGTTCCAAAATCAATTCTAGAGACTGCTTAGCCTTCAAGTTCGTTAATGATTTAATGGATAACAGACTTTAAAGTTTGCATTTAGAGTCAATTTCTGCAACAGGTATAGATAATTGTGAAATTATGGGCGCCTTGTCAAAGGGCGAAAGGGCATTGTCAATGGTTATCCACTCATCTGAAGCAGGAAACTGATATCAAGAGAGTGTTAAATGAAAATTTTATCTTCTCAAACCTTCCCTGGAGTCTTCTCAATCCAAGCATTATCTCTTCCTAATTTTGCATCCTATCTATGTATATCTAACTCTAAGGCAAGGGTTTAAATCCCAGGTACTGGAGCTCATCCTGATCTGGGACGAGAAATGTACAGTACCAAGACAATAGTGGCATAGATTGGGACGGACCAAAGTAATCATTAAAAACAAGAATGAAGAGGAAAATAGTAAACAAATATAAATTTAAAAATGGGTGTCCCATGATGCCAAGCCATCCATGTGTCAAAAACCAAGATGAACCAAGACAACCAGGTCCAGATACACCCTGGGCCCTGAATGCATCCTATGACCAGGTGTCTCTCCATCCATTATGGTATCACTGGGATCACTGGGTCCTCAATCCTTGCTCTAAGGCTTCTTCTACCAACTCATAGATCACCATCAACCATCTCCCATCTTTATCATCATTACTAAGATCAAGTACATTGGGAAGAAGGAAGGAAGCCTAGAACGAGCATGGAGATGACTAAAAGATGAAGCACCCAATATAAATAAATAGAAGGGCGCCATTCTTTTCTCTCTCTTATCTTTATTTTGTAATTGCATTCATTTACATAAAATTTAATTGATTGTTGTTCATTTTGTTCATTATCTTGCATTACTAATTATTATGCACCATTGTATCTCAGGTCCTAGGGTAGATCATCATCAACTAGAGCAGTTTCTAGAACATTTTAGCAAACTTCCTTGAATCCTTTTATGGTTTCTTATAGGAGTCTCACAAGCCTTATTGGTAAAGTATAATGTTTTATTTGGGGAAAGAAGGGGCTAAAATCTTGATTCTCCTTCCTCACCTCCTTGACAAGTTGCATATTCATCTTGAAATTTCTTTTTTAATTTTACATAGAGAATTGCAAATTCATTTCCTCATCCAAATCTCCCATGCCTCCTCTTTATCCAGTGAAAGCCTTCAATAAAGTGTGAGTGTGTGTGTGTGTGTGTGTGTGTAACATCTTAAATTCCCCCATCATCCAACCAGCTAGGACCTTACGACGGAGAGCCCAACTATCTACCTTCTCTGCTTGTCTGCCCTCATCCCACCAACTGTTTCTTCCTCCTTTTCCTATTTTATGATTTCTTTTCTCTTTACCTTATACTCTTTCTTCCTCTGCTTCTTCTCATTCTTCCTCCTTTTCTTAATTTACTTCTTCAACAGCCTAAGTCGCTGCTCACCAATCTAAGCACCATCCAGGCATTCAGGGATTCCCGCTTGCTAGGATTGCCTAGACACCTTTCAACCTTGGTTTATTCATAAAAACTACCTTAATAAAGCATACCAAAAGAATGATGAGCTTAGTGTTTCGGTGATTACAACACTACAAAGTCTTAGCTTTGCATAAAATATGTGAAGCTATTGAAAGTTCACATGCAACTTTATATTTTTCAACTTCTTTGTGAGTACTATCAAAACAAACCAGTTTTTTCGGAATTAAACCTGTTCTCTGCACAAACCTTGGGAATTGGTTTCTGAAGTACAGATTCAACAGCAACAACCATCGCTTGGACAAAATCATCACCTCCAGTTCCTATTGCAGTGAACCCTCTAGTCATGGGATATGAGTTGACCTGTGAAATCAACGGTACCAATGAACAGGTTAACAATGTTGGCTCTTGACATAGAGAAAATCGAGGTGCAAACTAGATTGCTTATTCTTGTTAGTCTGCATACCAACTCCTAATCTTCAGTGGTGCATATCTAAAAAGTTCTCTTTTTTATCCAAAAAGTATTCTATTTCCTTAGATAGACAAGTTCACTATAGGAGTAGATGAATCTTCAGAGCACAATCAACTCAGTGCCTCATTACTAAATATCAAATTAGCACCAGTTCAGTTGTTCTATACAGGAGTAGAAAAAAAATACTAGTTTCCCAAGTCAAATTATGCAGGTTTTGCAATCAAGTATGAATATAGGGATTAACATTTTTGTACACAAACAAATTAACAGATCACAATAAGTTGGTATCGTAAACCACTAGAAGTTTCAGAAATGAAGATAGTTAACCTGATTGTCTGCTCCAAGTAAATCATTAATCAAGTTGTCCAACTTAGAGCCAATGATTGAAGAGCTTAACCTAGCCACAATAACAGATAGTGGTCTGGCAAAGGCCAATTGTTAAAAGAGCATCCTAGTGCATGAGGCTCCCGGCAAGATCTAGTGAGAGTCAGATGCATGCAACCTTGCTCTCATATATGAAGAGGTTGTTTCCATGATTCAAACCCATGACACTAGGGTCACAATAGAACAACCTTACCATTGCATCAAGGCTTGCTCTCATATCTCGGGCCTATTGCTAATATATTGCAAATCCTAATAGATCAAGCTTATGTTTCAATGAATCTGACATATAAATTGAGAACTATGTCACAACATATGCTAATTTTACCAAGGCAAATTGCACCCTATGATAATTGACATAGGACAACCTAAAGGAATCATCTTTATATGTTGTCAACCACCATGCCTGCTAGCCAGTGCTACTTGGCCACCATTCAACAAAGTTGTTATCCGTGCATTTATGTGCACATATAAGTCTGGCCCAATTTAGGTGTGGCACATGTGTGAACACATGCATAAGCCAACATGAGAGAGAGAGAGAGAGAGAGAGAGAGAGATGGGTTCAAAGGATGAAGAAGACAAACAAATCACTTGCCAAATAATGAGATTCATGTGACATGCCAAGACCAGCTAAATTTCCAGTTAAAATAAGACATTTTTCAAACAAAAGAAAAGAATCTGGATTGGACAGCATGGAAACAAAACTCTATGGATAGCAACAACTAGGCCAGGGGCAGCACAAGATACACATCTACAAAGTGGCTGAGTTTAGGGTTTTCAATTTTACTTGTGGGACACAACAAGTACATTCTAGTCCAATTCATGAAGGCTTGCATGTAGACACAAAGACCGGAGCACGATCAACAATGCATGTGCGCAAAATCCACCAACATGCATAAGCATTCAGATGCAAACCACAGAAAGAGAAACAAACAACCATACCTTTTGATCTAGAACAAGCCATTCGTTAGTAGTATCATCTGTCACTGTACCACCAATGACAACATTGGTGGTTTGTGCAACCCTTCCTTCTGACTTAGATAATTCTGGATACAATGCCAAAAAGAGTTAGAACAGAAACAATATATAACAATTTTAAGAAAGATATTTGTAAATATTTTAAACTAATAATATCAGCAAATTGATCAGGCCTAACACAAATGACATTTACAATAGCCTGCATACTATGAACTTTTCATATTTCCAGTCATCCATGTCCCATTTTTTGCATTGTACATCAAGACCCATTACTGTCCCTTCTATGTATCACTTTGCATTATAATATACATAATGACTACACACAGTTTTACTATCTACCAGCTTGTCTCCATAAAACTTCCCTCTTTTTAACTAAAACTGTGCTTCTTGGTATAATGGTAGAGATGATCCTGCTGAGGGAGGGTTGCTTTCAAAATACACAGGGGTTGTGTCAGCATAAATTTTCATATAATTTCAAACATATACCTAAAAAGTGCAGCTTCCAGTCAAATGGTAGCAATGCCCCTCACTTTTAGGAAGGCCTGGATACCGGACAAGCAGTGATTATATCAGCAAGTCAGGCAAACAGAGCCAATTGCACATTGCATATGTGTGGATGGGGCATGTATGCGACAGGCATTAATGTGGAAATATCTGGACAAGTATATGTGCATCTGGGGGCCCTTGAGAAAGCCTCCATAGCCTCCCTTAGCTGCTTGTGCTGTAACACCCAGCAGTGCCTAACCAGAAAGCTTCCCAGGCCCATCAAAGCTCAAATATGGCCAATGGCCAAATGACCTCTTGTATGAAAACAAAAAAGAACACTAGACTGTCACAGGGTCATACTCTGCATATGATCACATCCAGTTTAGTCCAGTCTCATGCAGCACACTCAAGTGCCAACAACTCTCCCTCTCTCTCTCTCTCTCTCTCTCTCTCTCTCTCTCTCTCTCTCTCTCTCTCTCACACACACACACACACACATACTATCCCAGGCAGCTTGAGAGAGTATTTTGTTATATCATGTTTTGTAAAGAAATGAAAAGGGCGAAAGGGTTGCTTATTCTGTTTGTTTGTTCATATTATAAGGTTACATTGATTTTTCTCTCTCTTTTTTCTTAAATTTTATGATTAGACAGTTGCACTGGGCTAAAAGAATTTAAAAAATATTTATACGATACTTATTGTTGCATTTTAGAGCCTCTTTTTATTTAAGTGGAGTCATGTAATCATCCAAAATTTAGTTTATTATAGAAAAGGGCAAAAATTGAAAACACTTTGGCATGATCTCCTCAAAACTATTAAGAATAAAAACCTCAAAATCCTCTCTCAAAAGCAGAGGACACTTTCGCTGGTATATATCCTTTCTTTCCACTGTTATCTAAATGAAGTATTATGGTTGATGAACTTAACGTGAGCTACTCTTGGGTGCATGGGCCCATATGAACTTCTGTAAAAGAGCCATTCGTCTTTCATTCGCTAGTTTGCCAAAATTATGGGTGAAAATCTCAATGCATCATTAATTCAATAAGGCTTTCACCCCTATAGGGTCTAGTGAGAGTTCAATGCAGCAGTCTCACCCCTGCTGTTTCTGTAATCCAAACCCGTGACACTCAGGTCAAAGTGGAGCAGCGTTACTATTGCACTAAGCCCCACCATCTTTTCAGCTCCCTAGTATTTACGATAAATGTTGATTACTAGGATATTGTTTCCATAATGATCTTTATCAGCCCACCTACTAAGACACATAGATCATATGAAAAGATCTATTATATATGGAATTACTTTGCTTAGATGGCCTATACTGGAAGTGTCAACTGATCGTCTAAGGTTATAAACTTTATCAATGTTTTGTAAATGTTCAATTAGAGAGCCAGCTTGATGAAAACACTATCAAGATTTACTTGAGCTCAATTACCCTTTTCATATAGGGACCTCAGCCTGAGCACAGACTACCGCTCAACTCTGATCCACTCAGCTTATCTACTACATCACAAGTGGTGGAAGAGGAAGACTTATGGAAAAACTCAAAATGAAGAAAATAAGAAATCAAAGTGAGCTGTCCACTGGCAGAAATATCCATTATAAGGATCATCCCAAGTAAAAAAGAAGAGTATGCCCCGAATTCTGGATAAAAGAAAGAAAAAGAAAAATTGAAAGGAAAAAAATAAAGCTAATAGCAAATTAAGGTTATCAAGATATATCACTTGCTGCAAACAAGTGTAATGAAAACTCCAGAATGTTATCTTATTTCACATCGCTCCTCCATGTGCGATAGAAATTTTATGAGTGGTTTTCCTTTGGAAGTACATAGAGTAAAAATGACTCATGAAGAGAAGTGATTGCACATAAATGATGCATCGAGTGAACAAGCCTATCCCAAATGAGTCCAGGTAGTCAAATATTGATCGCCCATCGTTAAGTCTTTTCTAACTTAGTGTCCAAATTATCCAAACTGATTGCTTCACAAGAATTCTCAATACAGATCCAGAATTTAACATATCCAATCTCCATCCTAACAACAATATCAGTGCAGATGGTAATCATACTATGACAAAATTCATCTCTAAATCAACCATCATATAAACAACCCCAATAACCACTGTTAACTTCAACCATTTTAATTCTGTTTCCCTCCATGCCACGCATCAGCTAGTCCCCTACACTCCCACAAATTAAATGTCCAGTAGATGCAATAAAGATACAATTTCGTTTCTATAATTTTCCTTCCATTCGATGCATCCCATTGATACAACGATCTGTTTTCTTTCATAGCAATGCATCAGCTAAGTTCCTACCCTTCCACAAACTAAATTTTGTTCGGTGGATTCAAAAAAAAAAAAAAAGAACAATTTTTTTTGCTAAAAGTTGCCTACCAACCAATGCATCCCTTCGCAACGAAGAAGAAAACGTAATGAAGCACAAAAGATTACAGGATAACAGTTAAATCGTATAAAAGGTATCGTATTCTTCCATTAGAGCTGGGGGAGAAGGGGTTGGGGGGCTCACCGGAGATGGCCTTGAGGACGGCTTCCTGGGGCGGTCCCTGATCGTCCGGAGGCGAGGAAGAAGAAGAGGAAGAGGCGGGGGAGGGGGCCTCGCCTTGGGAGCATCGAAGAGGGGAAACGCCGTGGAAAACCCTAACCCTAGACGGTCGCACGAGGGAAGGCGAAGAGGAGGAGGAGGAGGAGGAGAGGGAGGGGAACCATGGCCGTGGCTCCGAGAGGAGGACGCAGGAGCGCAAGACTGTTCGACACGCCATCGCGGATAAAATTTTGCGGGGTTTCGGCCCAAGCCATCTCTGTTCCTGAGAACTTATAGCGGTGTTTACGACACCGTGAGGGCATGCATAGTGGACTTCATGATTCGTGTTCCGTTTTTTTTCCCATGATGTGGGAATTCTGTAAAAAATATTTGTGAATGGAGGTTTCTTGTATTTTCTTTCTCCCCTTTAAAAATTTTGGATTTTCTAGAATTTCAATTGTTGTTGCCTCAATTTTTGAACATTCAATACTTTTCGGACATGTTTGGTAGAAGAAATTTGAACTCTAGAATAGGAATGGAAATGAATAATTTCTACTTAGGCATTTAGTTGAAGAGAGAGGCCCGTTCTCATTCCAATTTCATAGAAAAATAAAAATACTTCAATCCCACAAAACTTGATTCCTATTTTTCCTTAGTATTTTACATTCTATTCCTAAGTCCGATTCCACTTTCAATTACGAACCAAACATAACGGAGGAAATGACCATGTCATAAACTCCTACATCAGATAGGCCTCCTTATACTAAGTCATTGTGATTTATACCCAGAGGTTGAGGAGAGAATATCTCATGTTCTAATTTAGTGTAGATTGGCAGCCTAAGTTTTAAGATTAGCACCATCTTAGGATTCTTCTATTTTTTTAAATACTTTTCTTGATTCTTTTTTTAGCATGTTAGATAGAAAACATCCTGCAAAGATTAAAAAAAATTGAAGCAGTTTTGATGTCTTATATTGCCTATCAAATTCGGTTATCTAGACTTCGCAGAGGTCCATCTTATGATAATGCTAATGTCCACCCACTTTTACATAATTACTGGCAAATGATGCATGCTTTGCTCTTTAACACCGTAAATTAAATGACAAACTTTGTGGCTAGCTATACTAAATGTATATTATAGAATTTTTCTACATATCTTGTACAGTTTTTTTCGGTTCTTAAAAAAAAAAAAAAGTAAGAAAAGAGAGAAGCGAAAATAGAACTAGAATTAGACAATGGGAAAAAACATTGTTATCCATACGGAAAGACTTACATAGCAATCAACATGGAAGTTGGATGGATGGATCCAATAATTTTGTATTTATTGTAGTCACCCCGAAATTCCAATAATTTTGTATTTATTGTAGTAACCCCGAAATGATGGAATGCAACCGTTACGGCACCACTCGATCAGGTCGCAAAACAAATGTTACAAGTGCGATGCGTTTCTAGTCGCCGACTTGCCGACTTCAAGCCACTCTCCTGACAGTCGGACAGAGGAACCCGGCGACGCCACGGTGTACGGATCCGAGCCGGCGGATTCGGAGCGGACCGCGTTTCGGCTGGCCGAGAAGCGTTACAAGCTCCACAAGACCCACAACCCCAAATCCAGGTCCCTCCCCTCTCCCCTCCAAAGCACTAATCCCCCCGTCCCCTTCTCTGGGGTTTCAATGCCGAATCCCAATTCGCTGCAATTGGTTGCATGAAGAAGCCAGCACGCAGCCCCGCCGATCCATCGGGCTTCGTCGATTTCCTCTCTATTCTCCAATCCTTCGAGCGCGGCGGAGATGCCCCTCCCGGGATTTATAGATTCCAGCGCCCTGGTTTCGATCGCCCCGTCTCCTGCTTCATTGATCGCTCTGGTATCCATTAGAATTTTATTTCCCATTTCAAATGCTGTTTCTTTTCTTCTAGTTACCTGAAATTATAGTAGAAAACTGGATGACATCTTACAGTGAAAGAAATTGAGTGATTAGGAAACAATAATCGTGCAAAACATGTGCTACATGTGAAACTGCGGGTTCAGCGCAATGACAGTAATGTGTTAGCCGGAAAGGGACCAAGTGTTAAATTTGCATTAGATGGCATAGAGTGGCTGACTATTAAGTAGGAGCATGGTGACTGACTATTAGTAGGAACATGCTTTCCATGAAACCAGATTTTGGCTTTCATACTTTCATTCAGATTATGCTAGGAAACTTACTCGTCGACAATAATGGACGGCCAGGACGGTAATGTTTTTAGAGATGAGGATTAATAGAATGAACAACACCAAGAATAACAGAGAGTGTAAATAATACCTTAGTTCTGCTTTGCAACATTTTCCAATTTTCTCCTTGTCTTTAGGTACGGAAACCTGCAATGAGACCAGAAGGTCACTCAATAATTTAAGGTACTTTTGCATGTAAGCTCCCAAAATATTATCTGTCTATTAACCTTTTAAAAAGTAGAAACTGTCATTATGCCTATCCTATAGTTTGCAGTTTGCATATACATCCTACATCTCACTTCCATCATTTTAACCTAGGTTGGCTAGGTGAAAGTAAACTCGTCAATTGACTATTTTGCCTTTAAATATAATTTTCAGTATTGGGAGAGGCATATCTAAATAGGGGTGCAAACAAGGAGATCCGAGCGGAGTATAACATTACTCGTGCAAGCAAACAAGTTCAAGCTTGGCTTAAGCACATATGCTCAAACTCAGTGCGACAAAAATAAGTAAGGTTTGGCTTGCTTGTGTTCATCTCGCATGATTATATGAATTTAGCTCGAGCTCGAGCTTCAATCAAACGGTTTACCAAATGAGCTGATGGGGATAGGTAGAAGAGGGATGGGCTATTGTTAAGAGGAGATAAGGGAGTACCTTGTTAGAGAGGTGTTAAGTTTGGCCCTCTAGAACAATATTTCCAGCTTGCTGAGATCTCAATGCCCTAATTTGCTGGTTCTTGGATTCTCAGGCTCCCATGGTTAATGGGGTTAATGGGGCAAGGGAGTAGGGATCTCCCTAGTTGGATCTTGGATGGATGATGACAACCGGGAAGATAACAATGATAATAGCATAGGATGCCAAGGGGATGGATCTTGCAGTAGTTTCAAACATTTACTGAACTTCAAACTGCAAGTAGTGTCCCATAAATGAAAATTTGAAAAATTCTGTGATCAGTTGATGTGTCCTATAAATGAAAGTTTGAAAAATTCCATGACCAGTTGATATGTTCTTTTAACTGTGTATGGTTGTTTGTCATTTTCATGGGCAGAGCTCATGTTGGACAATAAAAATGTAATGCTGTCGGAAACCTCATTTACTGCACCTTGTGTTGCATACTTACAGATGCCATGGGCTGAACATCACGAATTGTCTTAGGAGTGGATTCTAGCACTTACCGTGTTACTGGAAAGGTCTCAGGCATAGACTCTTTACCATATGCTTGTCAGTTTGCTAGCTCTGTGCTGAAGTTGGGGTTATTGCCTGCCATGCTGGATTTCATTCTTAAAATGATTATAAAAGCAGGGAATCTCTGAAAAGAAAGGATACTAGCATTCCCCCAGTCTTTCCTGGATTGCTTTCTGATGAACAACTAAGAATTATATCTCAATAACCAAACCTATTTTGTTCTCTTTTCTAAGCTCTATGATGGTATGGACTGTTTATGCAAAATATGACAGTAGAAACTTAAGAAACATAATTTGAAGAGGCTATAGACCATCACTTTTTTTTTCTTTTGACGAAACAGTTGGCACACAGTATCTACAAAGTTTTACTGATAGAGGACCATCACATTTAATTAAGCGCTGCTTTAATTCATTATTATTTTTCACCAATGTAATATGCATTTCCTGTGGCCAAACTCCATTGGTGCGTGCTCTAAACTGTCTCCTTGGCATCTAATTTAGCAGGAATACCAGGGATCTTTACAGGTGATGAACATGCAGATATTTCTGCCCTCTTGTCACATTTTTCCGGCAAAGATGACTGCTTCTTCATGGATTACATCAGATATTCAAGAATAAAAATATCAACACCAGATAGGTTGACTCAATTTAGTTATTGCAGTTCCTACATTGAAACATTCAGCTTTTTCCAACAGCCGGCACTAATTTGAGTGTAGATCGAGTTGTTTGGCTTGTTATTGAAAATGGGAAGAAGTGGTGAAGAAATAGGGATGGGAGAGGAGGATATCTTTTTTCTTTTATACAACTTGTCCGTAGCCTTCCTCTTTGGGATGTGGACTTGGAAGAGTTAAATGGAAAAATAATGAGATCATGATCACAAACCAGGAAATAAGAAAAGAGCCTGAAGCAGAAATCTTATAGGAGTGTCCTACTATGGTCGAAACCGTTGCCGACAAGCCTGGCAGGTGATCTCCATGCAAGCGGAATTGATCCTTCTGGTGGCCATATCTTTCATCCTCTCCACCCTCTCCACCTCTTCTCGGGCTCGCTCCCACACCATCCTAGCTCGTGCAAACTCTTTCTCCGCCAGCTCCAGCTCCCTCTTCGACAGCTCCCTCACTCGCTCGGCATAAGCCTTCTCTACAGCAGCAAGTCGGATCTGTTCTGCAGTTTGTTGCTTCAGTGCTTGCACATTTCTCATGTTGCTCTTAGCATCCTCATTTGAAGGTGGCCTCCATGGTCCAACGCTCATCGACAAGCTCAGGTCAAGTGGTGGATGGTCAGCAGAATCAGTTATCACTGCAGACTTCGGTGCCCTGCAGGAAACATGAGCTAAGGAGGGTGCAGGTAGTAGTAGCTCTAGTTCTCTCTCATCATCTTCTTCCATGGAACAAGACTTGGAGGAATATGAAACGAAGGTGGTGATGTGTTGGTGACATGGGTCTTTATATTCTGTTTTCCCAGTAGCTAATTTACCAGCATGCCCATGCTATCAGGGGGTGGTGTCCTTTACACCTTAAAAATGTGGTGAATCTTAGTTCTTGTGATGAGTATCACTGTCAATTTTGTGCACTTGCAATGCAAGAGGATGAGTTTTTTTTACCTGTTTGATCGAATTGATGAGTTGATTCGATTTTTTTTTTTTGACTAAGATCTGTAATCAAGCCTCTATTCTTCTATCTCATCCTGATTTTTTCAAAAACAAAATGGCCTAATCTCAGAATTTGGTTGGTTCTTTCTGGCTTGGATGGTATTGGTCCAATTTGGATCCTTGCTAATTAGATCTATTAGCGGTGGGACATACTCACTTTTTCTTGTTGCCTTTGTTTTCCGCGTTCTTTGTTGTTTGGCCCTTTATGGGTTGGCAAAATGCTAAAGAGTGCAATAATTGCATTGGCACGTGTGTGAGTTGGAGGGAGTTTTAACGCTCCATGGGCAGGCCTAGGTTGTCTGCGCCGTACAAATAAACCTAAGATTTTATTTACCATTTTGCATGTAAGTTTTTCATGTATCTGCCAATTCTATGCTCCTCGGGGCAGATTTGTTGTACTTTTTCATTAGGGTAAAATGGATCGGACCGCCAAACCTATGGCACTGCTCGGGATGGATTTATTGTACTTTTTTTGGTTAGAGGTAAAAATAAATTAGATAATATCTGTTCGAATTTATTTTTATATTTGAATTAGATATGAATATAAATTTGAGTATTTAACTAATATTCGTATTCATATTCATTAAAGAAAAATGAGTATGGATTTGAATCGATAACTATCCAATTCATATCTCAAAAACCGTTTTCATCTTTAATCCTATTTAACCGTATACCATAATTATAAACTTTCCAAAAAAATAAATAATTATATTATTAACTTATTTTTTTCTATGATCATAAATTTTAATTATTTGACTTAT
>JAOXJJ010000263.1:3392622-3415277 GCA_025769935.1 Phoenix roebelenii
TTATATTATCCAAGTTGTATATATATTCTTTCAAACAAATAATAACATAAATTTTTGCATCCGACTAATATTTATATTTGTATTTATAGTCTTTAAATAAAATAAATATGAATATAGATGTACTAGTTTTCGATCCAATTTTAGTCTTGTTTCTCGTTGAATATTTTGGGTTTAAAAAATGATATTAATAAAAAGAGAGGAACAAATCTCTTTGTGTAAGATCTGTTTCCATGAGTGCTCTTGATCATTTTCTGAAAATTAGAAACTTTTTGTGCTGAAATAAATACTGTAAAACTTATATTCATCTTAATCTACGAAGTTAGTAGTATCAAATGTTCGATGAATTGATGCCTGTCGAAATGGGTTTATGGAATTTGCGTTTTGCAAATACAATGTGATGCTTGGCTGGTGCTAAACTAATTATTTGCATTAATTTTAATGATGGTTTCAAGTTTATATCTACGACTGATGAGGAAGCAGCATGTCAGGTGGTACCATCCTTTCTTTTGACTGGCTCAAGATTCCAGTCCTTGACATGGATAACTCATCGAGCTGGAAAAGGATGCACGTGTGGCAGCTGGACAATATGCCAAGTGTTGCAGCCCATTTATCACTGTCATATGTAAACCTTTCACCTTGGAAGTAAAAAAAAAAAAAAAAAAAAAAAAAAAAAAAAAAAAAAAAAAATTATATTTAGTCCCCTTAATATTAGATGCTTTTTGAAGATCTACAGTGGATTTTTCACTAGTATACAGGCATTCCTAGTTTTTTATTCTGTGTGGTGTTACTGTAATTTGTTTTCTTCTGAAACCTATTTAATTAAACAGTGAATGTACCATAAGCTAAAGTAATTAAATTTCAAGTTAAATATTATCTTTTTTGAAACTTAAGTTAAACAATGAATATATTATTTAACTTGAAATTTAATTTGAATAGGTCTCATAAGAAATATTATCTTTAGCTTATGGTCCATTCAAGTTAAATATTATCATTCAAATAAAGCTTTTTTTTGTGTTTATCCAACTCATGGTGGAGAGGAGATCAATGACCACCACTCATTACTTAGGGACATCCGAGCTATAGTCCATGGTGGAATGACTCTACAGGCAAATTATGTGTATAGAGAGGCCAATAGAGCAACGGATGGAATGGCCTCATATGTGGCCAACCACTCCGAATATTCTTTGGGTGGGGGAGAGGAAGCTGCCAGGTGCACTTCTGAATATTAACTTTTGATTTTTTTTGTTGTATCCATATCCATAATGTATAATACATCTGTTTTAGTAAAAGAAAAAAAAATAAAAAAAATAAAAAAAAAGAGGAGATCAATAATTTTGGACAAATCCCAACAGTCTTTGGCAGAAGCAAACTTTCAGATGAGTTTGCAAAGGAGACTGGAGAGACTGATTGGCATGAGCACTGAAATCAATACTCTCACTCTCAATCACAGCTCAGAGTTTGTCTCCAGGAGCATAACTTAGTGGGAAAAGAAAGGTGAGGTGACCCTAATCGCTACTGCTGCTCTGCAAAACATCTCCTACTATGAAATCATCACATCACATCTGCTACAGAAGTAAAGCCTGCCACAGTCCCCTTACCTGACCCCTGGCATCTCCTTGCCTGCACCCAATATCTTAGTAGGTTGGTGGTTAGCATCTTTTGAAGGGAAATGCTTTTGGAGCCAAGGAGACATGAAGCATGTGTGAGGAGAGGTACTCCACCATTAATCTCAGCTTTTGGCTGATGCTCTCAGCAAAACCACAGGGTCCTGTGTCTGTGATGTAAATGGGGTGGAGAGCTTGCACCCTTTTTGGACAATGATTTATATATCATGGTCTCCCACTACTGCTGAGGAGCACCTAGTGGCCATCTTTGGTCCCCATCAGCTTAGCTTTAAAAATTGAGGCTTGGCCATGCTTCAGTCCATTAAGTCTCTCTGGTGGTCCTCTAAGAACCTGCTAGCTTCCAAGGTGGCACATGACCCTCCAGTGTACGCATCCTACGAACAGTCTGATCGATAACCAACTGTTGATCGAACATCACAACGACGCAATGGTGGCTAGTCAATGGAGCTGATCAGATGTCCGCATCCATCTGATTGATCCCCACAGATTTTGTGTCATCATGGAGAATGCAGGCTGATATAGTAGGATGCATGCTGGGAATCCAGATGGGGGACCATGGTAATCCTGCAGTGGTCCTGAGAGAGGATTTATGGTCTTTAGCCAAAGTCCGAGCAGAGAGAGACACGGGCAGTCCTTCATGGATTTGATGTGCTACCTTTCTTTGACTATAGAACTAGTGATGCAGGTGGAGTGAACAATACCTTTGTCCATGAGATCCATGGGCTGATTGCTACATGATACAGTTTCTCATACATGCACTGCCAATCACATGATCATGTCATGCTTTACGTTCTTGGCTTGGGTTTGTATTGGGATAGGAAATATTGAGATATTTTAAGTGTTTTGGTGTGTGCTTTGATTTCAATGTAAAATTATGGAATCAAAGTTATAACAGAATTTTTACCATGACACTGCATATCAAATGAAGAAAACTGATAAATGTTCTCACAGTTATTATCACCATATCTTATTATGATATCATATGACAATTATAAAAACTTGATTCTTTTCGAGACATATGTTTACAGTGAAAATAATATCTATAAGATACTTGGTAAAAAAAAAACTTACCTGATTCTTTTCAAGTCTCGGCACTTCCTTCAAAACCTCGAAAAACATTCAGGAAATTTTGTGGAAGAATTCAGAAAGATTCTTTACATCATGCACCGATGCAGGGCCCATGCGTCTACGACTGCTGGGTGCATGTTCTTGGAGGTTGGTGTCCTGACCAGTGTCCTGCAGCATAAAACATACATGATCCTGCCAAATCTCATATAAATATTCTCAGATAGCGAGCCATATAGTGACTTGTGACCGGTAGCACTGACCCTAGTAGACCCTGCAATTAGGCTTTTTCATTCTCTTGAAGGCCAAAATTGGATAAATTAACCCCTTTTTTTTCATCATTTATTGTAACCTAAATGAACACTGTTATATCCTGTACAAATTGTCCATTAAGCATCACTAATGCTGGCAGTCACACTGGCCAATGAGTTCTCAGCACAACCAACTTAATCAACATTCAAATTAATGAAACAATTGTCAAAATGAAGCAACTAATCCTTTATACCTCGCAACATCGAATCAAAACCTGCAGGTAACACTTGCTGTGGAAGTAGATAACCACGACTGAATCAGGACAAGAATCAATAGTTACAGAAATAAGCTAGAGTCTCATCTAAAAGATAAAGATAGAAAAAGTATACGAAGCGGTAAAAGATTACAGCTATAGAGATAAAAAAAAAGAGATATATTTGAATCAATCATCAAAACCATTTATTCTTCAGACGCCTCGACAGAGGGTGAGGTTCTCCTAACCACCTCTTGAATTAGATCTGGTGTAAGAATTGCAGCACTGCTACCAAAATTAGCCCTCTCCAATTGCTCGTGCAGCTGCATCAGAACAGAATTGGACCAAAGAAATCAATCAATAAAACCAATCTTGTCTGAAGGACCGTACTACAGGAGACAAGTTGATCATCCACAAGGATGAGAAAGCGGACCAAGGAAACAGAAGAAAGGGCATACTACCCTCAGAATACAGACCCATCCATCTTTAAATTTCAAGGTATATTACTCCATGCAAAGGTCCATTCAAACCTCACATTGTGACTTCACACAGACCTGCACATGCACGCACGCACATAGAGAGAGAGAGAGAGAGAGAGAAGAGGAACATACATTTTCAATGATTGCAGATTGGTCCTCTGGATTATACTTCTGGCTTTGCTTTAGCATCTCCAATTGCTGGATGTGTTCATTTCAACTTTCAGTCATTTCTCAAGTATAGATCCTAAATGATAGAATCGATATATAATCTACCTGCTCTTGCATTTTCTGCTCAGTAAGCATTTTTCCTGCAAACTCACTTGACTCAAACTCAGCCTCATCAATGGCCATCTCTTCCCTATTGTTATTGGTAACATCAGAATCTATATAAAGATGACATGCTTTCAGCTCATTATCACATCCTTGCCAGGGAGAAAATGTAAAGTCCAAATACAATGGATTGATCGTCGGATCATCTTTGCATGGTCAACCAGATATAGATAGGATAAGGTGAGTATTACAGTTACAAGAAAACTCTGACTCTGATGCAGAAAAGACCTTGTGCAAATGATTCAGAGAGACTTAAGGGCACAAAGGTTGTTCCTGTTGTCTTCTAAATATCCCAGTTGACACCAACTTCCAGTCTCAGGAATAATATGGGAGTGCTTGGTTCCTGAAAGAAATTTAGTTGGCACTCTTGTAGTGGATAATAGTCAGGACTAATAAAGCAATCAAGCAAGCAGGCTTTAGTCATTAGAGACTTCAACTCTACATCGTGCTTATTTATGTGGACAATTCAACAATATCATACTCAATATTATAAGTACATTGTTTCATAAACTACAAAGGACAGGGTAAAAAATTATATGAGAAAGCAGAGCTGAACAAATTGAATATAAAGTGATGAAAGTTGACTCAACTGATATAGCTATGTGCAGAAAAGGTCTAAGGAGACCTTGAGAAAAGAGAGGTGCTTGGATTTATGTTGAAATGTCACCAATAGGGAAAACATAGAACAGCATGACGGAAGCAGGGAAAAGATTTGAAAAGTCTTTTACTGAAATTGAATGTGATTTATAATTGGAAAGCTTGGTGTTGGATTTGTTAGATGGTCCCAAATAGTTGGGAAAAAGATCACAGTTATGATTGTGGTATTTTAGTATATCTCTAGTCTTGCCACTAGCTAGAGAACAACCTTACTTGCATATCCATATGCCAAATGGTTTTTCTTCTTTCTTCTCCCTCTCTGGCTCTCTTACTTCCTTTATAGTTGTTTCAAGTAAGGTTCCAGGTTAAATTTTGTCTATCCTACCATTAGAAGCTACATGTAATATCTTTAAATTAACCTAGAAGCCTTCATCTCTCTGTATAATATTGTTTTTGTGAAGTCAGTTATCTTACAATTAAAAAAAGAACTTAATATTTGATATAAGTAGTAGCATATTGTATGATAGTTGTTATTACTTAACAGAAAACAGACTAGTTTTCTTGTCACCAATTTCAAGAAGAATAGGTCTAGAACACTCGTTTTTTAAGGGTTGAACCAAAAAATTACAGGATTATGACAGGTAGGGTAGCTATGATTGCATTGCTACAAGCATGAGGGAGTGTTTTTGTTCTGATATAGAGAAGTTGAGAAGACATAAACGCTCATTACCAGATGTTACTGGACATGCTATCAAGGAGAAGCTGTAAGCTGAATTTTAGTTGAAAAAATCAGGGCTATGGAGTTTGATAAAAGGTAGTGTGATTAGTAGGGTCTCACCCTGGGTTCCTAAGAAGAGAAAGGTGAATTTAAGATTTAATATATACTTAATATGCCCTTCCCCACTTGTCAGTGAGGTATGGATTTGGATGCTGATAGAAGACAGGAATAAGTCCTTACTCAGGAAAAGCTGAACAAGGCAAAATGCAACCAACAAGCATTTGAAACATAAATGAATGAGAACTGCTGACTTCAATTCATTCAATTAGTATAATGGCATGTATGGTCAATAACCATGAGGCTTAAAGATGGACTCATCTGATGTGAGTATGCATGGTAGCTGATATTTATGGTCTAGAATAATGGAAAGATTGGCCAAAGATTCTTAAGTCAGAGCTTAGTAGCAGGAAACTTCTGTTTGGAGTGCTGCACACCACCTACTTAAGAAGCTCTCAGAAAACTCACACTCTGGAGACTTGCTCCCACATCCTCTTAAAGCACTTCATTTTCTAGATTTTTTTTCTTTTTCTTTTTTATAGAGAGAGAGATTTGCTTCCCCATACCTGCACACACCCAAATATACTCCTTAACCAGAAAATGGTTAAACAGATAACTGAAGGGTGGAGAAATGGTAGCTGAGTTGAAGATGTGGAAAGAGATTTTTTTTCTGCTGTATGAGAGCTGGGTTGGGCTGGACCTATATACTTTCAGTTTAGCCTAAGCCCGGCCCAAAAATTAATAAGACCTTAAGTTCCAGGCTCAGCCTCACCTGACAGGCCAAAAACCCCTGCCTAAGCCCGTCCAAAATTGGGCCAGCAGATCAGGCAGGTGGACCGAGCAGATTTGCTTATGTCTAATCTGAAAATGTCTTTTTAAAAAATAATCTGTTTTGACTTTGCTTAGAGCAAAAAAAAACATGAGCATTAAGAAACACAACAAAGTCAACTTGCAGCATCTTGTCCACCAAATATAAATTTCCATGGGATCTGGTCTCTCATAATATTTCCATAAAGTCCTTTAATTTGGAGTAACCCATGCATTTCTTAAAGGTCTTACCATCCGAAGTACTTATAACTTTCGTATTCTTTTGCCACTTTAGCAAATATGGTTTTTCCCATATGCAGATAGATTATAATCTTTACCCTTCTTTTTAGCCATCTTGCCTGTGACACTTCCAAGACCAATTTGGACTTGGACAGGAGCAATCTCAGAATTTCTTTCTGAAATATCATGATGGTGCAAGACATTAATAGTTTAGTTTGAATTTATGTTACAGCCTCAATAGTTTTGCTCTTCCTATGATGAATCACATCTTTTAGTTTTAGTTTACTAATAAATCTCTTGGACTTTCATACTTCCAAGGTTCATGGAGTTCCCATACAACAAGGACAAATGGAATAATAATTAATGCCAAGTCAAAGAGGATTGCTAACAAAGAATAAATTAAAGTTTTGATGTAGAAATGCTACTACAGTTACCCAAAAGTTAATTTGTCATTCTATATATCTATATGCTGACCTTCAGTTTTAGGGACAGCCAATTGCTTACAAAACTTGATTACTTATAAGGCCACAGTTTCTCAAAATATTTCAAGATGATAGAATGCTTAAGCATTCAAACTTTATTATACAAAAAGGTTCTCCGCTATAACAACTTCCAATGTAAAAATTACCATAATCCACTTTGTCCATAAGGGACCTAATAGGACTTTTTAACGAGTTCTTGCATACAATCTTAGTAAGTTATTCTAGGAAAATAAAATTTCAAATAGGTTAATAATATCTCCCAAATCACATATAAAGGAGGAACTACCTAGTTAGATATATCGACTATCATTGCATATAATATTCCTTATTATGTTTCCTAAAAACTATTAAAGTGCTCTTCCACTGGTCACCATCAAATCCTAATTCTGACATTCACAAACCACATCAAGATTTAGGTTACTTGATATGATGTTGTATGTATTCGCCAATGCAGACATAAAAGAACATAGGTCAAACTTTAAAGGCCCAACCTTAGATATATGGAATAAGGCTAAAGGTTTGTGATTATTGTTCGAGCAATTAACAGATTAAGCTATTGATTAATTTTATTTTTTTCAATAAATTAGATACACATGGAACAAAATTATATTAATATTGCTTATGTGAAATTTATCTTATCTTAATGTTTCTTTAAGATTAGAGAAAAAATATTAATTTTTGTATCCATATCTTTGAACCTAGATTCTCTAGCAAAATTCATCTTCTTTTAGATTGCACCAAATTCTAGACTTAAAAAAAAAAAAAAACTCTTTTCTTAATTGCTTTAATAAACAACATGTGGAATAACAAAAATATATAATAAGAGAAAATAGACTAAATGCAAGTCCACTGGCCAGGTTAGGGAGGCACACTTTCTTGCAACAAATTGGTAAAATGGGATCATCAATTCCATGTCATTCTCGTATGTGTTTACCTTTACCAAGCAAGCAATCCCATATCTTGGATCTGTGGTGGGCTAAAATGGCCAAGGTTATGATCTTGCGTCAAATAAGAACCACCAATAAAAATTGGGGATGAGGAAAAAGAGAGAGAGATACACCATACGAACACTTTAAAGTAAAATATATACCTAACAGTAAATGAAAAAAAAAAGGTTTTGTGCTTTGTGTTTTCATGTGTTGCATAAGTATTACAGCTTACATACAAAGAGGTGATATACATCCTTTGTTGACCATAACAATGGTAACTAAGCACCAACTACCAAGTGCTAGAAAGTATAAATTATGCAATGAATCTACTATCAAGGCAGAAAGAAAAATCTTTGTGTTACAACACAAATTCTCCTAATGCATTTAAAATATTGGCATATCTACATATACAAAAGGTAAATAGAACCTTATCTATCATCTATATCTCCTACAATCCCTCCCCCAGTCCCCCCCCCCTCCCACTGATCCATCAACTCACAACCAAGGTCCATACTCGTACTGGTACACTATCAATTTGGTACACTACGGTCGAATATGGTACAATAGGCATCCCATACAGAGAACTTTCAACCTCCTTTTTCTCTCTTGTATCATAGTACAGCCCAAAAACCAAGTGGTACAAGTTAGTAGAGTATGGTACACATTCCAGTTTCAGGCAGCATGGGGCGGTTTTACTCAGTACGGACCAAATCAAACATTAAAACCATATTAGTACGGTATGGTACTATTAATATGGGTTGATACGGATCGGTACGGTGGACTTGCTCACAACTAATCATGGACTAAAAATGCATTAATAGATGCTAAATATAAAAAGTATGTATAAATCTATGAGGACATGTCTATATATAGCTTTAAAGCCTCATCCTATGTGATGGCAATTTTTTGCGAGGCCAAGCAAAAAAAAAAAAATGTAAACGAATAGTAAGAATTGCCATATTAACAATTGATGTTCAACACATATTGCATGCTTGTGAAAGATGGGTTGTGTACTACTTGGATAACACACCATTTATCACAATAATGAGGAGGAAAAGTAGATGGGGAGATGGCAAAGCTGGATGACTTTCACAGCTACATGAGCCACCAAAGAATACACTTTAGATACTGAAATTGGAAAAGATTAACTTTCTTAAGCTTTCACAAGATAATAATGATGGAACGCCAATGGTTTAAATCAATATGTTAGACCACCTGCACTATTAGCATCACTCAAGATTCAATATCTAGCGGAGGCAAAGAAAAAAGTAAGAGAGATAGGAGTTCAAGGGTATTACAAATTGCTTGAGTGATGGAAGGAAAAAAAAAGAACAATGAGTAATAGGAGTTAAGGGTATTGGGAAATGCTTAAGAGAGCTATCTAGAAGCTAGAGTGAAGTGGCAAAGCAAAGTTGTTGATGATGGGTAACAGGGCATTCCTTCCTGGGCACTAGGCAGCCCAGCAACCTAAGTGTCTCATGCTTTCCCAGGTTTCAAGCAGGACGAACATCTGAGTGCTTAAGTTGAGGCCTAGGCAGACACCTGGGCACCAATAGGCTGCCCAAGTGCATAAGGGCTGCATGGTAGTGCTTGTGGTGGTCATCTATCTATAAAAGAGAATTCAAATCAAATTTCATCTCTCTTCAAGTGAACAAGCAAAGCTCGAAGAGAGAAACAGATGGAGTATCTTTATCACAATTGTGTCAGAATTTACTAAGTACTTAGTGTCGAGAGCATATTAATACTTCCAATATCCTTCCTCATCTGTAAAGAAACAATATCCATTCAAAGACTCTTTAACCCTTTCTATCCATAATTTGTTAACCCCTTTTCATTTGTGTGACAAGAGAAAAGTAGTTAGGGCAAGGAAACAATGAGATAAAAAGGGATAGAGGAGGCAATGAACAAGGGCAACAGCCTGCATATAGATTAATTCAAGTCCTTTTTACCTGGTGAGACACTATAACGTCTTTTAGGATTTTTTCCATGGTAATTTTTAATTCTGTTATCTGCATATAGTTTTGCTTTTAGCCGTGGATAATAGAATATAATTGTTCAATATCGGATAATGGAATTAAATCTGTTAACCATGTTAAGCACTTTTAAATTCGTGACATCTTATTAATTCCAACGCAGAAATGATCAGCTTGTGGGCAAACCGTGTGCAATGCCCACCTAGTATATCATGTTCTTGTATCTGGTCCGTAAGTGTATCTGTTTGAGTCGTATAACTCCTATGATTTGAATATGATTGTTTAAGTTGTCAGATTCTATAAATATCAATAGAAATCTGATCACTTACAAGTTTGAAGTATTGACATGATTAAAAGCTATTCAGGAATTTAAGTTATAACTTTCATCTTTTCCTGTGTAATCATAATTTCAGTTGGATATACTTCTCTTAACCCCAAAAGCAAAGATGTCGGCATCTAGCTTTGCACTTACCAGGATGGGTGAGGGCATCTATGATTATTTCTTGATGATTAAAATTAAATATGTTGAAGTCTAACTGTTCATAATATTATTTTTCATTGCAACATGCTTAGTGCATGTAATATCTCATTGTGTTTGCTCTGCAAGCATCCTCTTCACTTTTAAGCAAATTATTTGCTCCCCTTCATCCTCCTCTAACTATTCTTATATTTGAGCAAGACCTAATCATGCCATGTGATCGACTGCTACATTCACAATAACAAGCACACAATCAAACAGCCAGAATTGCAATTTTTCCAAGAAGATGCATTCAGTGGGTTTTATTTCTTACTACATTAATTGCATTTGTTTCGAGTAAAGAAACACAAAGGTTTAATGGAACAGTTTTAGTTTTTCATAGGAACACAGACGATTGAAATTGGAATAAATTAATGGAGATGAGTTTCATTTTGCATTAGAAATAATAGGTTTTATGGTTGGTTAGTGTTCAGAGGACAAAAACACATGTAAAATTAGATTCTCACCTGCTCTACTATCTCTATCAGCAACCTCTTTATACATGTACTGTTGATACATGCACTGCTAAGTGATATACATGTATAAAATTATAAATCTATCTTATTAATTGCTGACACATATAATGAATAATTCCATGGCAATGGCAGAATGATAGGTGATGCATCCATGATACTCCCAAAAAACCCATCAATCTATCGAGACCGATGATCGAGCAGGTAATGGGCAACTAATATCCACAGTCTGTTATGGTAATTGACGGGGAAAAGGGGGGGGGGAAGAGTAAATTAGGAGAAAATGTTGATTCTTAGTGTTATTAATCAAAATGACTAAACAAAAATCAAAAATTTAGCACAAGAACTCACATTTAACATAAATTTATAAGAAATCAATTGGTGATTAAAAAAAAAATACCTGCTTGTCCTTCATGGCATCAGCAATCCGCTTTTTGACATCTGAGGATCCAAAAATGCATGAAAACAAGAAATCAGAAAAGAAAACGCGCGCGCAGAGAGAGAGAGGACCGGGTTGGGAGGTGAGGACGGAGAAGCGATTATAACAGTTATACCGCTATACCGCTATGATGGATTAGACGGAGAAGCGTCTAAATAGCACGTAATACCACTATGATGGATTTCTATGGAAACCAGATTATAACAGTTAAAATGACCGTTATTTGGCTCAAAAAAATAATATATTAAATTGTTAATATTTAATAATCATTGTTATAAGTGTTTATTTATTTATTTATTTATAGATGATACAGTAGAAACGGCCATTTTTCTTAGCGCCTCGAGCCCTCGACTACGTCGGCCAAGCCATAGAGAATTAGCCAAAGACCCACAAACAACCCATGCTTGGTGTTTAGTATGGGGTGATGACCTCAAGATTCATGATAATACGGATGGATATTGTTGCGGGGATGGCATTTTGTCGGAGCCTCACACAATAGAATAGCCCATATTAAGCTAGCAGAGAAAGAGGATTGTGTTCCTCCTGAGATATTGTTCGCTTTGGGCGCTCCGGCCTGCGTGTCCAATACAGACGGGGGGAGACTACTGCTCTTTGGGCACTCCGGCCCGCGTGTCCAATACAGACGGGGGAGACCACGGCCCTCACGATTTTGCCCTTCAAAAGGCGTCTCAAGAGGAAAGGATTTACATCCCCATTTAGGGCACAGAATCTTTCCGCTACTAGCCGATGTAGGACTAAATTCAAGGCCCCCTCCCTCCCGCAACAAATATGATTCGATTACCGTATGTGGTTACATACCAATGAACTTATAGAGAAGTATCTCAAATTACTCCCACTCCTAAAATGGCAATGCAACCCAGTGATGTTAAACTTGTCACTTAGGATAGGTTTCTAAAGTCGCTCTAGAGCAGTGATGTTGTGCTAAAATATGGGAAGAAAAGTGCCCCCAATTAGCTAGAAAAGCTTTTTCAAAAGATGCAGTTTTCTCAAAAAAAAAAAATCTTCTAGCTAGGATGATTTTGATAATTCCATAAAAAAACAAATTAGTTGGAAAAGTTTGATAATTCCCTAGAGTTACTTTGATAGGTTTTGTTGAATTGACCCGTAATGATAGATTTTGATAATTTAATTTATGTTCATGTATATTTTCTTATGATTTATTGGGTAATCTGTTTAATAGTTGCAAATTCTATGGAATATACTGGAGGTAATTTTGGTATTATAGAATTGGTAATCCTGGTTTCCATCATTTACTAAATAGGTTAATCATAGATATATGAAGATCTTAAATCACTATAACTAGAACATAGCATATTAAATATAGTGATCTTAGATTATTGAAAATCAGATTACCCTAAAATGAGGATCATCAGTAATCTAAAATCACCCTAGTGATCTTATTTGAGTCAACGAAAGACATCATAAGGATGGATATCATATCACGGGCTAACATCCAATCCAAACCATCACATAAAATGAGTCCCACCAAAACACTTAGGACTCGTTTGGTTTGCAAGAAGAATTTTTTTATGAAGGAAACAAGTTCTATAGGACATCGACATCCCTTATATCGAGGCGAGCACACATTTTGCAAACACATGTCTTCATGTGCATAGAGATATGTCTTCTTCCTCATGATACACATCCTCATCTCCACAGCAGACCCAAGGTAATAGTTACCAACCACCGGTGCTGGACAAGACCGAAGAAGCAAGCGCATGGCAACACCCTTATGATGATTGGAGCTGTTGGACGATGCTGACCACCGGCGAAACATGGAAGCTTCTCTCCTTAACTTGCATCCACCAACACGTATGCCCTAATGCATTAAAAAATGTTAAAATATTTGTAGAAGAAGAAAAAAAAGAGAAAAAAAGAAAGAGAAAAGTAATTTTATTTTTTTGTTTCATCACATTCGGTACATCTCGAGGATTATATTTACTTATGTACAAACTCCATATAAAAAAATAATATAGGCTAATATAAAATCATGCTAATCTCGAGGGTTATTTTTCTATTTTATCTCATTTGGTAAATCTCAAGGATTATATATATATTTGTGTACACACTTCATACAAAAAAATATAGACTAATATAGGATCATGCTAATAAAAAAATAATATTCATTGATACAGGTTGTTATATAATTCCTAAAATTACTCTAATAAAATCATGCTAACAAAAAAAATAATACTGACTGATACATAATCATGCAAAGAAAAAAAATTATGAGCTAATTCAAGTTGTTACATGATCCTAAAATTATACTAACAAAAAACATAAGCTGTTGCTATTATCCGAGTGATGGCAAGAATAAATCCAAAACAAAACATAGAAATTACAATGTACCAGATATGGACTGCAACTTCTTCATGCCATGTCCCTCAGCTAGATTTATGTAAATTCAATAGAAGTCCTGATAATCCACAATTAAAACAAAACTGGTGCAAAAAATATCCCCATCAAACTGCAGAAAATTTGCTTACAAGACCTCGAGGGAGTATTTGACACCAAAACACCAATTGCATGTATTATTTACAAATTTGCTCACAAATTCTCCATGTATGTGACTGTAACAAAGGTTGATAAAATTCATAGACAAATTAAAAAAGACAACAAAAGAGAACAGAGGGACCTCTGGCATTGAAATGCTCTTTTTATTGAAAGAGAAAATGAAAAATTGAAAGTTTTTGTTCCCACAGCATAGATAAACTCAGGCATGATGACATCAAAAAAAATTAAATCGAAACCTTCACAATGCATTCAGTCAAAACCTGCTTCAATGACAACTTCTTATGCTTCATAATCACTGCCAAGTGCACTATAATGTGCTTCACTGTTCTAGTATAAGAATTTGACTAAGTTAACAAGCATGGGCGATGGCAGACATTTGCTAGAACTACTGTTCTCAACCTCAACCAAGCAAAATACCATGACGGGGTGTGCAATTAAAAAGCCAGCATCACAAGACAAGGAAAATACCAATTACAACAAATGTGATGTCATATTTCCCGTATCATCCTCCACAGGCCACTAACTTTGGTGTAGACCCAGGAATCTCCTTTGCACCAGCTCCATTCCCTCTATCTCTTGGAGGCATTACTTCAAACACCAAACGCCTCCACAGAAACAAAGCAAAATACTATGACGCGGTGTGCAATTAAAAAGCTAGTATCACAAGAAGAAATTACCAATTACAATCCCGTATCATCCTCCACAGACCACTAAATTTGGTGTAGACCCAGGAATCTCCTTTGCACCACCTCCATTCCCTCTATCTCTTGGAGGCATTACTTCAAACACCAAACGCCTCAACAGAAACAAAGCTTTTCCACAGTATACAAAAAGGAATCGAAAGGCAATCGATGGCTAGATGATTAATTGTATAATTAATACATTACTCATAACGATGCATAAATCATCAGCCCGCGCAACGAACCAAAGGGAAAGGGAAAAGGCAAGAAAGGAATTATTACATAGAGAGAGAGAGAGAGAGAAGAGAGATGCATTCAGAAATCCTCATCCAACTTGAACACATGGTTCCCTCCATGGCCGTTCCCGTTCAAGCTTGACATAACCGACGCCTTCTGGTATTCTCCGACCCTCTTCTCGAAGAAATTCGTCTTCCCCTGAAGCGATATCAGCTCCATCCAGTCGAATGGATTCGCCACCCCATACAACTTCCCGCATCCCAGCGCCCCCAAGAGCCGATCCGCCACGAACTCAATGTACTGGCTCATCAAATCCCCGTTCATCCCCACCAGCGCCACAGGCAGCGCGTCGCAAACGAACTCCCTCTCGATGTCAACGGCGTCGGCGATGATCGACTTGATGCGGTCCTCAGAGAGCTTGCGGTTGAGGAGGGAGTAGAGGAGGCAGGCGAAGTCGCAGTGGAGGCCCTCGTCGCGGGAGATGAGCTCGTTGGAGAAGGTAAGCCCCGGCATGAGGCCGCGCTTCTTGAGCCAGAAGATAGAGCAGAAGGAGCCGGAGAAGAAGATCCCCTCAACGGCGGCAAACGCAACTAGACGCTCGGCGAAGGATTCGGCGGACCCGATCCACCGAAGGGCCCACTGGGCCTTCTTGGTCACTGCCGGGACAGTCTCGACGGCGCGGAAAAGGCGATCTTTTTCGTCTGGATCCTTGATGTAGGATTCGAGGAGGAGGGAGTACATCTCGGAGTGGATGTTCTCGATCGCGATCTGGAAGCCGTAGAAGGCGCGGGCCTCGGGAATCTGGACGTCGGACATGAAGCGGATGGCGAGGTTCTCGAGGACGATGCCGTCGGAGGCGGCGAAGAAGGCGAGGACGTGGGAGATGAAGTGGCGCTCATCGTTGGTGAGGGAGTGGAGCCAGTGGGGTAGGTCGCTGGAGAGGTCGACCTCCTCGGCGGTCCAAAAGGAGGCGAGGGCCTTCTTGTACATCTCCCACACCTGGGGGTAGCGGATAGGGAACATCGAGAAGCGATCGGGGTTCGGGGCAAGGAGGGGCTCCTCCAGCTCCTCCACGGCGCCGGCGCCGGCGGGCATCGACGGCATGGTTGAGAGTATTTCCGGGAAGAAGAAAACTTAGCGACGGGGATGTTGTGGGAATGGGGGGAGGAGGATGGATTGTTGTGGAGATAAGAGGATGGGGTTGGGGGACTTTTATAGGGAGATTTCGGGAATTGGGGGAGCGGGGAAGGGCGGGGAATTTGAAATCCTGGGGCGAGGCTTACCGGGGAAGGAGAAGGGATCGGATCACCGCCTTGGTTAGTTTTAGAGAATTGTTACCAGATTGATCGTTAATTAAGCATGTTGGGGTCAACGGCGGGGGAATTTGATGCTTCCGGGGGAAGAAAGAAAAACGTACGAAGGAAGACGCGGGTACGGCGAGAAAGTAATTTTTCCTGGATAATTTAAATTTTGGCGGGATGATTTGGACGGCGCGCGTTGAGTTGGCGCGGGAATCTTCAAGCCGCGAGCCGCGCACTTCGACATTCTGGGATGAGGCGGG
Organism: Phoenix roebelenii; assembly: GCA_025769935.1. Classification (NCBI taxonomy): domain Eukaryota; kingdom Viridiplantae; phylum Streptophyta; class Magnoliopsida; order Arecales; family Arecaceae; genus Phoenix; species Phoenix roebelenii. Next base: position 3,408,872 of record JAOXJJ010000263.1, read on the forward strand.
GGAGCGGTCCCCGGTTTGCCACGTGGACGATGATGATTACCACGTGGAGACATCGGTATGGGCGCGGGGATTCCCGTGTCTTCCTCGTGAAACTACTTTTATTTGGAAACAAACTAGTGGCTAGGACTTCCTGCCCTCGTACACACGTGGCCCAAGTCGACCACATGATATATTCGGGTTTATTATAGGACTGAAATGTATAAACCGACCAAATTAAATTTAGGTAATTTATAGGCAATATGTAGCGCATAATTTGCTCTTATACCCTATATATTTCTTTTAAAAATCATTAATTATTTTCAAATTTATGATATTTAGAAAAGTTTCCAAGGTATAATGATAATTAAATTTACCAAATACTGTTAATTATTTGAGATCATGATCTGATTGGTACCTGATTCATGCCTAACGTATGCACGTTAAAATGTAGATGTTGGCATGTCCAAACATGGTTATTGGCTTAATATGGCTTGTGAATTTTTTTTTACGTGGACAAAAAAATTCCAATTTTGTTCTTACTTAGGTTGATATTTATATTTCTAACCACCTAGTTTGTTGAAGTTCAATAATCCAACTTAATAATATGTCGGGTGATGGGGCATATATTTGTTGATTTATGACTACTATCAATCTCGACAGCAGGCCAAACTACTGACTTCGGCATCGACCGACTTGCTCACCTAAATAGTCGATCGAGTTGTTAATCTACTTAAATAACCAACCGTAATGAGCCATGTGTCTCTAAATTAAAGTGCATTTAAGGCGGTTAAAGTTTATTAAAAGAACGGTTATAACCTCACGCACTTATAAAGCATGTTGCGGGATAGTTACAGTTTGTCGTGCATGTGGAGTAGTTACCGCACAACCTTCGTGATTAAGTCCCACAATGTGTGTAATGTGCGTGCGATTACTGAGCAGTTAAAATACACTTCCACCTTACTCTATAATCTATATAAATCTACACTTAGGGGATCTCTCATTCTTACATCGACACTCTCGCACTATCCTCGCAAATTTCCGTTATGCCCTAAAATCTTTGTCCGACTTAGATAATGGAGAGTTCTTTATCGGACAAAATCTAGCAACATTCGGTGTTGTCTCTTTTTTTTTTATCTTGGACTTCAACCTTCGAACCAATCTCTTCGTCCAAGCTCAGCCATAACTGACTCGTTCAATCTTCCAACCACTCATCCAATCTCAGATTTTGGCAAAAACATTGGGAGATGAAAATTGATTTGAATAAACTTGACTCAACTTTAGCTTGATGTAAACCTAATAGTTTACTTGATATATGATGTATATTTTTCTAAATAAAAATTTTACAACTCTTATAAAGCAGCTAGTGTGTTTAATTCCATGCTAGAAGGTACTCAATCAATCCCTATGTTACAACCATCTTTTAACCATGCATTCTACTTGGTTCAACCCTTGCTTTATCAAAAACTCTGACATTTATCTGTGAAGAAAAAGCAAGCTTTTAATACCCAGTTATTGGTTATTATTATAAAATAGTTTGTTCCTTTTATCTTCAAAATGTTATGTGAGAATAAAATAATAATTTTATGACAATTGCCAATAGTCACTGCAGTGGATGGTAAAGAAAAATCATCTTAAGTCACCATGCAAGAATGAATATTTATGGACATGTAAATTTAAAAATTATTTATTCAAATAAACAGTTTGCTTCCCAAGTCATCAGTTTGATGGGAGCTAACGCAATCCCTTTTGGTGCCAGTGAAAGCTAGGTTAAATCCTTCCCACTTCCTTTTGTTACAACTCTACTTACTTCCTCATCTAAACCTTACCCTAGCAAGCTACCCAATACTTGTTACCTCCAATCCCAAAAGTCCTACCCTTCTAGAACAACTCCCACCAACTATGTTAGAATAAAGTTATTACCCTAGCAAGCTACCCAACTTCGCTTTTCTAAAAGGAAGTAATGATCCTATTCAAAGGAGACCAAACTTTGATGTCATCTGTTTTTCTAATTGTGATCTCATCTCCAGTCAAGAAACCAAGACTTGCAATCCCACCACTTCTTTTCTTAGGTTTTTGTGGGGTAACCACATGGACAAATAGTCAGTATTAGATGCTAATAGCTCTTCTAGGGTATTCTAGTGGGTTGGAACATGATAATTTTTTTTTTAGAAATCTGTCCAACCATGAGTTTTTCCACTTTTGGTAGAACAATTCTATGCCTCTCTCAACCTCACTTGGACCTGCACTTGAAGGTTTATGGCCTAACAGCTGATCACTTCATAAAGTTTACTTTTTCTGGGATTAATCGAGAAAGGTTCGATCCTTCCACGATGGTGCCTGGATTTTGGGTGGTGATTTCAACATCACAAGATCCTATTTTGATCAAAGAGGATGTTCTCAATGCATGGCCGATTCATTAGCCTTTGTAATGTCGCTACTGAGCTAGATTTGATTGGATTTGAACTCAATGATAGAGACTTTACTAGATCAATTTAAGAGAACATCTTTCTATGGCATAGTTGGATTTTTTTTGGTCACCGAAGTGTGAGATTCTTTTCCCTAACTTAAAGCCAATTTGCTCTCCTCTAGGTGGTCTCAAATCATGTCCCCATTGTCTTGACTTGCATATTCTCCTTCCATGCATGTGTCGAAGCTATTTAGATTTGAAAGTTGGTGGCTTAAAGAACCTGATACTAATGATATAATTCAAGCAGTAATGGAAAATACTACAAGTGCGAAATCCATGCTACAAGCATGTTCTCAAGATTTGAGCAGCCAACATATTAAAAGATATCAAACATACTGTAAATGAAGTCATTGACATGAGCGAAGAAATTGCCGATCTCTCAGCTTGATGACCATGCCATTAAAGAAATTCCAATCTTCTCTATGGGGGATGTCAATGCTAAAGAAGAACTTTATTGGAAGCATAACATCAGTTACTTCCATAGAGTCGCCCTGGCTAAGAAAAGAAGAAACACCATTGCCATTCTATGGTGGATGGATTGGAAATCGCTTCATAGTAAGATATTTCTTTGGAACTTTATGTTCTATAAATTTCTCTTCAATGGCCAGACAACATGTGTCTCCTCTTTCATGAACTGGTCTCAGCCATATGGTGAATTAAATCTGTTGTCTTTAGTTGATAAAAAAATGATCCCCTCTTACTTTTTGATAACTTCTATAAGAATAAGAGGACCCTTGATCTTACCAAGATTAATTATGTTTGTTGTCTCGTACCAAAATAAGATAGATTGCTGTCCCACAAGGATTTCAGGCCTCTAAATCCCTTGAACAACAGCTTGACAAGAATCACTACTAAAAAATTAGCCTCAAGCTAAGTGCCCTAATACCTGCACTGTATCAAAGATTCTTAATTGGCCTTCATCAAAGGATGGTATGTATTACAAAACTTTATATCCGCTCATGATATTATATTGCACCATAAGAGGTATGGTTCTAAGGTTGCCGTACTCAAGATTAACTTTATGAAAGGCATTCGATAACATCAACCGGAATTTTCTTTTGTCTATACTTAGGGTTAGAGGTTTTCCTGAGCTAAGGATCAGTTGGAATTTTCGTATAATTATCGCATGTTTTTCCACTGTCTTTCTACTAGTTTATCATAATTTTGCTAATTTTCCACTCCAAGTCTCCAAGCAGCCATAACTTGCCCTACTTTCTCAAACCTCTCCAACATCCAAGTCCCCATCAATTAAGAGTGATGTGTTCTTTCCTAGACAGGAATTAGTCCACATGTTAGTGGAGAGAGTTTGTTATTAATAGGGACAAGTCAAGGAGCATAATTAGCAAGACCAAGTCAATTAGACTTATAAAAAAGGTAACATATGAAGAACCTGCTTAACACCTAAACTTTCCACGTGCTAAAATATCTCTCTCCAGTCCACTCCGTCCCAACAAACCGATAAGGGATGGAAAGCTGGAGGAAACCTCCCGATGCCTTCCTCATCCTACTCTATTCCAAATTAGAAGTTATCAGTTGGACCAAATCCACCAACGATGCGCATATGCATGGATGGAAAAAAAAGTAAGAGATTAAAAAAATTTATCTCCTACACTGTACGCACCAACATGGTTCCTATAATAATGCATCAAGATGCATACTTGATAAATAAAGCATACAGAAATCAGTGGTTGTGATTGGCTATGTGCCCGATCATTTTAGTGCATGCGGAGTAGATAATAATTACTCCGTCTGAGGAGCGTAATTTAGAACTGGTGCACGTGGTCCAAGCCAATAATTTCACCAACCAAACCCCTTTTTCTGCCCTTTGAAGTCCGCGACGAGCTCTCCAACCCAAATAGACTCTTCAAACTCTCTCGAGAGTCAAGGCCCACTAAAACGCGCAAGGCGCTTCCCCTTCCACGGTTCCACCCCTAAATAAGCCATGTGATCCCTAAATTTCTCGACCTCTCCTCCTTATATCGTAATATCTCGCTCGGTCTCTCAAACCCTCTCTGGTATTATATTATTCCACAAGATTTCTTCGCCTGGTGCTCGGCCGTCGTTTCTTGGACCGGCTTTGATGGATCCGGTGGTCGTGTCGCAGCTGGCGACGGGGCTCGGGGTTCTGGCCGGGGCGATGCTGGTGAAGTCGGCGATGGAGCGGCCGATGGCCGGGCCCGGGGAGTGGCGGCCGCCGCGGTGCGCCACGTGCAACGGCACGGGCCGGGTCACGTGCCTATGCGCCCGGTGGTCGGACGGCGATGTCGGGTGCCGGACCTGCGCCGGGTCCGGCCGGATGGCCTGCAGCCGCTGCGGTGGGTCCGGCACCGGCCGGCCACTCCCCATCCGGCTCAACCTGCGGTCCAACCGGTCGCCGTAACTACAAGAGAAAGAGAAATATCCAAATATCAAAGATCACGTTATGCATATTGCTCAGCTATTTTTGGATTGGTGGGAAATTATATGATTTTAGATGATGATTTTCATGTAGAAGTTTCAGTCAATTGACGAACAAGATGGAGTTGATGTCTGTTTTTTCTGTGTACTACATCTCATATATTGATTAAAAGAAAAGAAAAAAATACAGATTATAAGCAAGATGTCTTGTTTTTCTGCATCCTTTTGCTTTGTTTTATTTTGTTTTTTTTTGTGCTATATTATTTTTTCCTTGAGAAAATTTTGATGTGTTATTTATGCTTGGATGCTTGAGTTGATGTCATATGAAGAAACGAGCATGAAGATTTAATCTTTGGAGGTGAGTCTATATGTTAGAGTTTGAAATTTGTAATGGATTTGTATTTTTTTTTCCATTCTTAATCTTTGATGCTGCCGTTGATCACTTATTATATAAATTTGTATAGGCAATGAGAAACATGGTGTAGTGTGAATACTAGATTCAGAGAGAGAGAGAGAGAGAGAGAGAGAGAGATGAGATTTTTCTAAATCAGCTTTAGGATTTTCTTTTCTATTTTCCCACTGTTTTTTAGCTAATTTGTGGACTATTTGGATCAATGTTAAAGTTGGGGAAAAGGGCTTAGACTTGATATGGTGAATTAGTGCAACAAATGATTAGTGTTATCTGGATACTTGTGTCTAGCACCAAATATCTGTATCAAATATGCGTCTAAGTCAGTTATATGCTGGATACTTGGATATTTATGAAGTTCTTTGAAAGACACTTTTAAAGATTAGAAGAGGAACTCTTCCAATAACGATTTTGATCCTCTAATTTGTTATTAGGGTTGAGTAGCTGTTTGTTCGAGATTTCTTAAAGATGTAGATGTGAATATTATTTTGCTAATATCCTTAAGTTAATGGGGAAGTTTGAATGAGAAACATGTATATTAAAAATATCTTAACAAACAATATCTTTTTAACATTTTCTTTTTAATGTTTAAACAGATAATGTTTAGTGGTATAATTTTATAAGTTAGTCAAATTTATATGATATTCTACGTATCCTCGTATCTTTCTTTTCCCACTTGCTGAGTCAAGTACTTGGTTACATGTTCGAATCTAATTCTTATATCTGTGTCCATGCAACACTAGCAAAGACCCGTGGAAAATTCTTTGCATTATGAAAGACAGGAAAAACTTTTGACAGCATGATGATTGGTAATAATAACCCCCAACTTTTTGGGTCAGTCAACTTATGGTTAGTAATCACGGCATGATGACTAGAACAAAGAAAAACAATCAAATGTTCTACACATGTGTGCTATTTTATTCTCACAAATTTCCCATCGTTTGGCACACTGAAATGTTCATACACAATTTCTTTTATCTAATAACAATTATGGTTTCCATGCACAGGTGTCATTATTTTCTAAATAATCTGGTTTACTTTAGATGCTTGTAAGATCAAGTACATGGCATATTACCTGTTGTTACTTCGAGATGTGGATGTTATGTGTGTGAGTGTTTTTTTTTTTTTTTTGAAGAGGGGGGGGGGGGGGGGGG
>JAOXJJ010000263.1:3420627-3440472 GCA_025769935.1 Phoenix roebelenii
GGGCCGTGCCAGGCACGGCCCGCTTCGTGCCGGGCCGGGCCGGGTCATGGGCGGCCCGGCCCAATGCCCATCTCTATGTAGAAGGTAGCACTCCAAAGTTTCCATCTTTTGCCATACACTGTGCAGTAATATTCTTGTGCAATGAATATGGCCAATATATCATTTGAAGTAAACTCAAGCACAAAAATCAACTGGTTTTTATAAATTCTTAATGCCTGAGATATGTTGGTTTTGTAGTTATTTTATGTGTTTAAAGCACATATACTTGGTAGCAATCATTACGCCTTTGCTATTATCTTTTTCGATTTTTAAAAAACTTAAAAAAAACGAAATTGGGTTGCATCGAGAAAGTTGCAGAGTCAGACTTTTGTTAAGTACTAAAATTATGATTCACATACCGTGGTGAACAAAGATGTGGTTTATTAATAATTATGTAGAAAAGACGTTGTATGATTTCTCATATAGAATGTGTCTCAAAGTAAAATATGAATAAAACAATGATAGAACACTATTTGTCACCAATTTTTTTCTTGGACTTCTATTTTCTGACAATTTTCTTTTTATTGTTTTTATTATTTTTAAGAAACTTAAGTATATATTTATTAAAGAGGATATGAAAGTAGATTTATATAAATGTGTAAATGTAATCATTAAGGCAAAGGTGCCAGCTTATCGAGATGGTAAAGTCTCTAGGTAGCTGTTCAAGAGGCATGGTTCAAGGGGTGAATGGGTATTTGGGGGAGGGCTAATCTCCACTTTGTAGCTGATTGCCACAGGCTTCTTGTAATGGAAAGTAAAAAGGGTTGGTAGCTGATGTCTCAATCTTAGGTGTCATTGTAACTTCTGCACATGCTGAGACAATGCATATTTTAATCTATTGTTCGAGCTTTCCAAGAACCAATGGAGCATGAAGAAGTGGCTGCCTTTGTAAGTGTCAATATACAAAATTATTGCTCGTTTTATCTTTCCTCCCATTTTCTGTCCTGCAATTATGTAATCTGAATAAAATGCAATTTTACAAATTCCCACTGTCTTTTGTTCTTTTTAAGTACTACTTGCACTTTAAGTTATGCTTTTAAATTCTCTAGTTACCTCATACTTAAGGACAAGCTTCCAGTTTAACTTTAGATATTACTCTAGTGCATATTATGATTCAGTATACTGTTTTTGTTTAACATCACAAAAAATATCCAAAACTTACTGGTTAAGATAAAGATTTCTGTTCTTCTGATCAGTTGTGTACAGATTATTTGGTGAAGTAAAAAAAATATGCGATTCAGATGTTGCATTTATTTCTTCTCAGAAGTTTTATTTTTAATTTTTTTAGATTTGATTTCCAAATTGAAGTACTTTAAAGGTTTCATAAGACTATTGCTATATAGGTTAAGGAGCACAACTCACAATGGACACAGATCTTAGTCAAGTTCCAAGAGCCTTGTAAGCATTCTATCAGGATCCTTTCCATGTTCATGATAAATCTGTAAGTTCTCTTCCATCTTTTGTAATGTTCTCTATACGGTCAAATGATATGCTGTTGTGAAGGTTTTCCATAAGTGGACTTCAAGGATGGCTCTTCTTCTGTGTTAAAAAATTATTTTCAAGTTGCTAACCCTTGCAGGTATTTTCGGAATTGATGGGTACTTAGCCATTTTCTCTAGAGGTTCGTCAAGGCAGGGTAGTTGTAGTGGAAAAATGTCATATTTCACTCTGGCTTGTACACTTTAACAAATCATCCTTTTAATGCACTTGAGCACACTATTGTTGTCTGTTAATATGCATACTCGATATTTGTTTTATTTATGACTTTGTGTTAACTTGGTTTTATTGACAAGTAAGGTCGTGACTCTTTCTTAAACAGAATTCACAAATTTAAATTATTGTCAGTAACAGGACACTAGCTTACTTCAAAATTATATGGAAGCCTTAGGATGAAATACCTTGATTTTTTACATCTAGCTGTTAAGATTCTCATACTTGTTCTAATCCATATGCAAGGTTTCTGAAGTTATTTGTACACTGTCCACTTGTTACATTAAACACTTGAGTAGAAAGCAAGTACTATTTTTAATGATACAAGCATCCATGATAAGTACACTCCTCTCTTCAGCTCAGCTTCCATTCCCACAAAAGATTTACATCGTTATCTTTCCCATGTTGACTGCAGTCAATGCTCTTCTGATCCTTCTTCACTTTGGGGTGAAAGCCTGAAATATAGAGTTAAAAAATGAGTATTGAAATTTGGGAACAGAGAGATCAAATTGCATTCTAGAGATTATGTATCTATGTAGTTGTTCCATGCTACTTAACTCCAATTTTTTTTTGCATAGGAAATTAAGGGAAGGTTATCTTGGAATGGCACTTACAGCAAAAATAGTTGCATGGCCAGGGTCTGCAAGGTGAGCAAAGAGGTTATCGATTGGACCAGTGCCGGTGTAGATGGCTTGGAACCAGGCGCCCATCACTGCCAACATTGCCAGCCTTCCATTCTTGATCTCCTTAGTCCTCAGCTCCTTGACCTTCTCAGGAGATCCACTGCCCCATCCAAGTGGGTCGAACCACAAACCACCTGGGTATCCTACATCAGTTCCGGTGAGCTTGTTGTTCGGGAAGATTGGATCAGTGTTGACACACCCTGGCTTTATGATGTCAGCCCATCTTCTACCCTCAGCCCAACCGATGAAGATGAGCTCGATCACAAAGAGGGTGGTGGTGTCTGTGAAGTATTCCTGTTCTCCTGCTGTGTACCATGATGGAGTGTTGAGAATGCCAATCTTTGTAAGGAATTCAGGGATGAAGATGCCAGCAGCGCCCAACATTGCCCATCGGCAGTGTACAAGCTCCGCTTGCTGGTTCCATCTTAAGCTCTCCGGATCAGATCCTATGTAAGACCCAACAATGTTCAATTTGGACGAAGGAATGCTTCTTTTTTAAGTTCCAATTGAATAAAATGTCTTTTGAAACTCTTTTTCTGGTCACCATTGATTATCAATTCACTAACACATTTTTGAGTTTGAAAAGTATTTGAATGTTTTGTACTAAATATTTAGGATGCATTAGTCAGTACATCTATTTTTCGTTTCGATTGAGATACACATGAAAAAAATCAAATTTCCATACACACACACATATCTGCAGTTATGGTTTACTCATCAATTTTATTCTTATCTTTTTTAACAGTTCAGTCTCAGTGGATTTTAGGCTTACCGAGGCCTAGGGGATCGAATCCAAAGTCTCCTGGGAGGCTGCATCCATGGAAGTGAAATTGGAATCAATACAAATCTGCCTATCTTTTCCTTTTCTTTGTGGTTTTTTGGGGAGGGAATTATGAAAAGGAAGAAGTTGAGGGTGATCGAAAAAAGGAGTCTTTACCTGCCATCAAGCCATGGAGGAGGGGTGCTGCCTGGGAACCAGAGTGGCCTCTCTGTTGTTGCTTCAGCAGAAACTGAAAGTGCTCGGCGTGCGGTGGGTGCAATCCAACACTTTTTTTGCCTTAGTTTCATTCCTCCAAGGAAGGATGCCTTTGTTGCACCCAGGTCATGCCTACTCTTCTGAGAGCTGAATCAAATCCATTCAAATTTATGTAATGATCAGAGGTACAGAACACCTTCCTTTCTTAGCACATTTGCTTTAGACATATTACATTGATCAACAAAGAACCACACAAAATAATTTCCCATGCAAGACAACCTCTCCTTCATCAGAAACAACTTACAGCAAAGATCTATTACACTTTCTACAATAAATGGCTTAAATTACATTGATCAACCAAAAGCAAGCTTCTTCATAAGCAATAACCATTATTCTACATGGAATCAAAAACCAATTTACGTAAATTTGTGCAATCATACAAAAAAAAAAGAAGAAGAAAGGCAAATCTAAAATTTTCTTCTGAGAGGGATATTTACATGAGAAGGATCTATGAAAGGAATTTTAACATCATATTCTTTGTCATAGATAACTTTTGAAGAAGATAATCTTGCCTGGCAATGGCAGCAACAGCAGAAGAGGTGGCACAGACTGAAGCCATGGCACTTTCCTTGTGGTGGTGATGGGGGGGGAGCAGAGTAGGAATAAGAGGCACCAGTTTAATGCATGGAATGGGCTTATCTTAGAGAGATAGGAGGGTGGTCATGTGAGGCCGTTGTGTTCTGACACGTGGCACAGAGAATCTGAGTCCTGGATCCTTCACCTCCAGAAATCAGCTGACATGGATGGACCAAAATCTTGTGGCTGGTAGCCAAGCAGGCCTTCGCTGTGACAAAAAATCATGTTGGCAAGAGGTTGGCATTCAGAGTCAGACCAATGGATAGCCAAATTCTCTATCTTTTCCTATGTGGTCCAGACAATATATAAACATGACCATGACTTGATCCAGTTGAAAAATGGGTGAGGAAGTTTGATCCTGACCATCAGAAATGAGTGGTGTTGCATCAAGTTAGGCTATATTTTGTCCATGATGTCGGGTTTGTGTTCCTCTTGGATCTGGATTTTATGTGATCATGATGTAAATTGAAACAGTAATAGGTCTGAGAGTTGGAGCTGGACCGAAAGGACCATGCTAATAGCAAAGACTATAACAAGATTACTAGTAGCAATCACTGAGTCTTATCATATCAAAATAGAGTCAGGTCTTGGGTTTTAGCTTTTTTAAACAGGAAGACTCCATTAATGTATCGAGCAAAGTTTTACAGTCTGCTGTGGCTTTGTTTTTACCCTCCTCATTTTAGGACCATGTTTATGCTGCTAATAAAATAGTGGTCTCAGAGGGCTGCAATTCTGAAGGCCTATCAAGAAAACAAAAACAAATTAAATGGCTTTATGAGCTCCAAAGACGTTAGAAGATTCAAAACAAAATTGCTGCTCCCAGCTTAGTGAGAGCCAGCACTCTACAACGCATACATACACATCTGTGATGCTCCTAGGTGTTCCTTCTTCGGTCGAGAAAACTGGGAAAACCCACCAAACTTTTCATTAAGAAAATAACAAAAAAATAATGCTTCATGTAGATTGAAAATCTTTGTTTTTCACCACAATCTACAGAAAATTGTTTTAAGAACTCATCTCTTTCACCTTGCCGAACCAAATAACTGAACCTTGAGTCCAGAGACATGAAAGGAGAGGTTTGATACTAATCTATGTATACAAAGTAGAGGAACTGAGAGAGCTAGCAGTTGCATTGTCAGAATTTCTACATTAAAGCATCAATTATCTGGAACATAGGATACAAGTGAAGAACCAAGACTTGCTTATCTGAAAAGCAAAGCACAATGCAGCAGATAAGGCCCCATTCTCTGCCAAATAAACTCCACAACTCCTCATTGTCTGTGGCTGTATAAGCTGTAGAGCCACTTGGGGATGATCCATCCAGATAATTCTGACTCTATTGGAATCTGAATACCAGTTCTCTTTCCACACTTCTAGTGTTTACTTGAGAAACTGTGAGGATCCGAGCGTATTTTCACATTGGTTATTTGCTGAAAAAATCTTGACTATTTATACAGAACTAAAGAACACAAATAATATTTTTCGGCTAGCCTTTTTGGATGAGGTGAATTAGAGGATACCGCAACACAGGTCCATTTAAGTTGCTCATAAGTTGATCGTGGTATTTGTGATTGAATTTGAATGAATTTAGAGTTTTAGCCTTACAAGGACACTAGAGGCTTAAATGGAAAAGGTACGTGAGAATCCATAAGGGTAGATGTTTAGTTCCAAGACGTTGGTTATACAGAATTAAGAAATTTAAACAATATCTTTCAGCTAGACTGGATTGAGATAGAAACTAGCCTCACCAACTCTCCAAGCCATGGTTGGCTACAGCAGGGCTCCTTGTAGAAACAACTATTGCACTCATCTTTTTTGAGGATTGTGTTGTTTCTCAAATTTCTTAGTTCTCCAATTCGGTCTCTGGAGTACCAAGTGCCAATAGGAACTAGGCTAGTTGTAGGATGCAATACATGTGGACCAGCACATGATGGCAAGAACAAATCTTAAAATTTACCATGCATGTATCGTAGGCAGGGCAATGCATCAAATCTTCTTAAAATTATATTGCATAATTACCCTACCATAAAAGTTCAGTCATTTTGGACAAAATGCATATAAGATTTAGAAGTTGTCCTCCCTCCAATGTGTTATCCTTCATGCAGTAAAATTGTAAAAGATTTAGCAATTACTCCTCCTTCAATGTATTATTCTACATAAATGGAAATTGTTTAAATCATAATATTTTGGATCATGAATTGCTCTAAAAACCTTGCACTACCATTATCCTTCCAGAAAATTCTTAAGCATCAAAGGAAAGAAATTTCTACAAAATTTACAAAATTGGTCCTCCTCCACTGTATTGTTCTCTCTATCCGTAAAAAAAATCTTCTGAATTTGCTGTCTTGTCCACATGAACTGCTCATAACAGTATGGTAAACCTATAAATCCTCTTTCCAATCTTGAATAGAACCATCTCTCCCTCTCTCTCTATCTCTCTCTCTCTCTCTCTCTCTCTCTCTATATATATATATCTCATTTAAAAGCTATGCATAATTAGGGGTGGCATTTGGGTCGAGTAAAAAGTTTGTCAATTTCAGCCTAACCTGTTTATTAAACAAGTCAAAAATTCATATCCAAACTTAATCTTTTTATTAAATAGGTAATCTGATCTAACCTACATAACTCATTTACTAAGCAGGTTGAATCAAGTTAAATAGGGCAAACAAGTTAACTAAGCTTTGAACGTTGTACCAAAAAAAGAAAAAGAAAAGTACGCTTTGAATGGGTTAAATGAATGAAGATGCGTTAAATAGCTTAAGTGAGTCAAGTTAAACAAGTCATTAAGTATATTTTAAATGGATTAATAAGCCATGTCCTAATCCAACCCAATTATTGAATGCCTCAAAGGTCTAAACCCAAATCTGATCTGTTTAATAAATGGGTCTATATGGGTTGATATGTTTATGATCCAAACTTATTTATGCCTATCCTAAATCTGCTTAAAATGGATCAATTGCGAGTCATGTCCATGTCTTAGGTTATTAATTGCCACCCTACCATGGAAGTCAAATTTAATGGGGAAGCTGTGAACAAAAAATAAGTCAAACAAAGATCGACATGAAGCATTTGGATTCTTTGGATCGAGTTTGGGGAGTTATTCAGATTGAAAGGAGGTAGAAGTGGCTGCTTTTTTTTTTGCTAAACGTAGAAGTGGCTGCTTTGAGAGAATGGTGCAATGGAGAATCTGATGCATGGTTTTTCTCGACTAACTTGGTAAAAATGTAGCTCCCTACCAAGAGTTATTTATTTATTTAATTATTTTTTGTTTCATTAATGTAAACTGATGATGTTTCAACTATTTATAAATGTCGTTATAGTCATCCTAGATTTTGCTTCATGCCCCTCTTGGATCTGGAGTCGTGTGATAATGATGTGAATTGGAACACCATTCACATCATGGAGTTGTTTTACCTTGAAAAAAGAAAAAGGAGAAGATGACCAACCATGTTGATAACAAGACTATTTGTAACAGCTACGAAGTGTTATTGTAGCAAAATGGACTCAGCTTTAAGCTTGACTTCAAACAGGAAGTCTCCAATAATTTATCAAAAAAGTTGCTGCCATTTTATTGCAACACCGTTCAGTTTTGGACCATGTGCATACCAAGAAATGCTGTACCGTATTGAATCAGATGATACCGAACATACCATACTGTACCGGTTTGGTGCTGGTGGCATACCAATACTCAGTACGCTTGACGCACCACATACCATACCGTACCGATACTATATTAGTGTGGCACCGATACGAAATCCGATATCGATATGGCGAACCTTAATTAATACTAAAAAGAAAGTAGCATCCCAAAATTCTACAGTTGCTAAAGACTATCAAGAAAATAAAAAGTTCAATAGTTTTATGAGCTCTGAAAGTTTTATAAAATGTTCAATACAAAGTTCCTAACCCCCCCCCCCCCCTCTTTCTTTATGAAGAAAAAAAGATGGGAAAAATCCAACAAACTTATATTGAGAAATGAAAAAAGATGTGACTTTAAGCTAGTGATATCATTCAAATTAAAAACCTATGCTCTTCACCACAATCCACACCAACTGGTTTGAGAATTCATCTCTTTTACCTTGTTGGGCAAACAACCAAATCTTGATTCCAAGTGACATGAAACCTAGGAACTTTGCTCCTTTGTTTTCATCTTGCAGTGAAAAGAGTTTGGATAGGCGTCTACTTCTGCAAAGTAGAGAGACTGAAAGAGCTAGCAGTTTTTTTTTTTTCCCTTCCTTTTCTTTTCTTTTCCCTTACCTGAGGAGAATTGAAAGAGCTAGCAGTTGTACACCCAGAATTTCTTCATTAAAGCACCAGTTATATGTACATAGGATACAAGAACCAATACTTGCTTATCATAAAAATAACAGCATGCATGATGCGCTTAGCCAACACCAAAATCCAGCTAGCATCATCCCATTCTCTATCAAATAAGTCCACATGGCATCTCCTCACTGCCTGTCTCCAGCTGATTAAGCTGTAGAGCCATTTGATGATGACTCATCCAGATGACTCTCTCTTGGAGCATGGCTACTACTCCCCTCTCCAGCCTTCTGATGTTTAACCAAAAAACTAGCTCTTGCCAACTTCCTCAGCTTCTTCATATCACTCTCCTGCGCCAACTTAGAACTCTGTGACAGCCTTCCTTCTGCAGACATTGTTCTGCTCCTCTGGATCGGCACCTGCCATCGTGGTGGATTTGAACCCACGTTTGTCTGCATTGCTCCTTGCGGTGTGCCGCGGTCAGCTACGCTAGGAATGCTCACAGGAACCACTGTTGCACTTGCTTGGCTTATGGCTATTGTTGTTTCAGATTTCCTGTGCTCCAATTCAACCTCTGGACTTGGTGGGACAACAGGAATTAGGCCAGTAGTAGGCTGAGTGGATCCAGGAATGAGTCTGCTCCAGTATTTCTTTGGAAGGTAAAGCAACACAAAGCCTTTACAGATCCACTCAAGTCCCAGCTTAAAAGATCTATGTGTCTGTGTGATCCTCAGGAGGCATTTGGTCAAAGCATACCACTCATTGACAAGCTGTGAAACAAAGCTAACAAAGAGGAGTAGGAGCATCATAATGCCAAGTGTCTGCTGGTTTGTATAATTTTTGAAGTGATTGACATCGAACACGAGGGTGAATAAAATGGCTTCACAGAGAAGTGATATACTCTCCACTATGTGAACTCCCCTCCTTATATATGGCTTGAGGAGGAAGAGACATAGGAACTGCAACATTGTGATGCTGAAAGCTATAACACACTGGCTCTGACTTGGAACTGGGTAGGCTGCAGAAAGGATTCCCAATCCAACTCTTCGCATAAGATCTAAAATGAGGTAAGCTGATCTGATGCACCCAAGAAACCTTTCAGAAGCACCAGCTTCTTCGTTGCCATTAGCTGAGCTTAGTGCTCTCATTCTTCCAATGCCACTTTGCCCACTGCCAGTCCACTTTGTTATGCTACTTGGATCATTTGTTTCAGCAGAGACAAACAATGGAGGACCCTTCCGGTCCTCAAAGAGAATACCGAACCGCGAGAGGAACGATGTCGGCGTTCCTTCAGCCATAAACCATTTTCCAGCGGTGCTCCTACCAAATAAGAAATTGGAAAGCTGGCTGCACCTTGAATGATCTGCATCGGTGCACTTTACTTCTTTGTATAGGAACATACTATCCATGAATATAGTGCTTGTGAGGAACCATAGGATTGATAAGAAAACTGCAGTGGGAATGGCTAAGAACAAGGCACCGACGACTATCCCTTTAGTAGTGACACCTGAGAATCAATGGTAGTAACAGCATGGAGTCCAGAAAAAGCTGAAAGATATCTTTAAGGTCAAGAAACTCCGAGATTTAGACAAGAGATTTACCTCTAATGACGAAAGCTGATGCTTGGCCAATGCATGGAAGCATGAGGAAGAGGAGGAAGAGTTCAAAGCGTGGAATGGAGAGTAGCCCATGAACTGATGTTCTTGTCCTCCATTTTAGAAAGAGTAGTGTGATAAAATGCAATATGAGCAGGCCACCACCCCCCACTCCAAGCCAGAACAAGTTCATTTTTAAGTCTTGCCATCTTCATGTTTCAAAGAGCAAAACAATAAGGTTTGAAGAGAAGATGACATATTCCATGCCTCAGAAAGCTCCATCAGACAAGATTATCTTCCTAAAATGTTGCAAAATATCTTCCTAACTTGGAAACCAAAAGCGAGAGACCAGAGTAGACCTTACCCTTCATAATTCTCTAATTTCTTAATAACGTTGGCTGCAGACAGAGGTTCTCCTCTCTGCAGCAAGGTATGTGGAACAATTACCATCACATGGAAGGGTTAACAAGAATTCACAGAAGACTCAATTTTTTAAGTGGATATTTACCAAGAAATGGATGAAATATTCCTCAGAATTGAGAAGTTGCCCATAAGGAATATCTGCCGTGGTCACATTCTGTTTTTGCTTGAACATACCAAATTCAGAGCCTCTATATGTTGGAGCTGAGTTAACTTCACATGGTCTTTTGTGCTCCATATTTTTTTTAAAAATCTCAGAATCTGGTGAGATCATCGGCTGCCTTGATGGTGAAGATGCACAATTTGAATGCCGAGCTAACGAATGCTGTCCTCTTTTGATACCAAGAAGAGATCCTTTGTCATATTTCTTCGAGATATTACTGAAAGCTATGTAAGATGAAGGATAGTTGGGCCAGGTGGGCAGGTCTTCCTTCTTCCATGGAAGCTTTGCTCTGGGAAGAAGCCATCTTAGGCCTCTTGTTGTCTCAGAATATTCAGCAGGCAAGCCAACTGAATACCAGTCTGACAAGACAAATACTTGCAAATGCCCAGCCATTCCCTGGGATAAACAACATTGTGCCCACTTATTATCTACCCTAGTTGAAACTTGACTCCTCTGTCTTTGTTTCATTAAAGTTAAATCTGGAGCAACTTATCAGAAATCAAGTATCATCTAGAGAGAAGTTGGGGCCTCCACCCCTCTTATTTTGGAACAAGTTAAAAAAAAAAAAAAAAAAACTTGAGAGACATAGCTCACAAGTGTTTGTTGATACTCACCAGAAGATTTCTTGATGGATCTGAAATGACTTCATTGTTGACCCCACTCGTTATACTGCCTATTGCTGCTAGATTTGCTGAGGAGACTGCAACAACAGCAGCTGCTAGTGATGTAGCCAGAATCCCTGCTGTCGCAAATGAGTACAGTGCAACCGATACAGCAGGCACAAAATCTACATGTGAACATAAGAATCAGAATGCTATGAAAGATATATGTGACCTACTTTCATAAAAAATATAGGGACTTCTTCTTTACTACAGTCACATGAGCCTATGAAACCTTTTTTTTTTTTTTTAGGTAAGTGGAGGAAGGAAAGACCTTCCTCCAACATATTAGAAAAGAATAAAGAATCCAGTGTTTGGAAGAGGGAGCAAGAAGGAGTGATATTGTTGTAGAAAGGTGTTTGTAGTGGTGAGGGTGATTTCCATTATGACTCTTCATGATAATTTGATATTGTTGTAGTATTGCCCTCTGTGATATGTAAATGCTCTAGGTTTGTGCATGAACCCCATACTCTTTTCAAAGTAACCACCCTCACAACAAGAATTATATCATGTTCCTATAACTGACTTCTAGGCAACCAAGAATTCAAGTATCTATTCTTTTCTAGTATAAAATAAGCATGAAAAACGCTGATTAAGAGCAAATGGGAAGAGTGAGGGACTATACAATGTCTCAATTCCAGTTTGTTAGATTCTAAATTTAGATTTCCAGTGACATCCCTCACTTTGCCTTCAGGTACAAGGATGGAGACTATAGTCTGAGTTAGCACCTCGACAGTCACTGAGTAGAGAGCCTCCGAGAGCTGTTTCAGTCTGCATGCAAGAGAAACAAAATGAGGAGAGATATATCATGTAATTTGTAGAAAGTAGAACATTTTTTGGTCAAATTATCAGGTCTTTTTTCCCCAGGGAAAAAAGTTCTTTTTAGTAAAACATTTTTATCCTTATGTCTAATTATTAGTCAAAAATTTCTAATATGAGAAGCAATCTACAATGTAAAACATACTCTTAACATACATCATGGCGAATCTATAGCAATCACTTGAGAAATTTTTATGATAGGCTGATGTCGAACTTCAAATTTAGCTATATATATTTGTACTTTGCACTGATGGGAAGTATCGGGACCTGCTATCATGCCATTATGTGTTCTTCTGAAACATAAATATTCTGATGCTTATAATGCATCTATATTGCACTCATTTTCGTTGCCTCAGAATTTTTTTGATTCTCTGCAACTATAGTGTGTATGTGATAATTCAACATATATTTTCTGAAACCAAAATCTAGAAACATGAAACCAGATTATGCTAAATGATCAGCAACATATGAAAGATAGCAAAGGCATGAAATTGTTTGGCCGGTCAATCAGACTTTCGCACATAACGCCAAATCTGACCAAAAGAATCTTTAATGGAAAACAAAACACAATATTGGACTTTTAGTGGCCAGCTAGACCATCAAAGGATGGACTTCATTCCAACAACTATAAATCAAATCTCCATGGAACCAGTATTCTGATTTCTCTTCATTGATAATGGATGCATCTCTTTTCTCAATAAAATATGGTGGCATCTCAATTTCTGATAAGATTAAGCATGTATGTTTTTTTTTTGGTGAGAATATGGATGTTGATGCAAAGAGAAGCAGACAGAATAATCAAGTAAAAAGGAAATAAGTTTTAAGGTGACAACACATGCACCTGCCTTGCAACTTTTCCCCCTTCAACCTCTATGCTTGAGGCATCAAATCCGAAAACAGGTTTTGTAAATTCAACTACCACATTGATGTTGGCCTCCTTTGTAACTATAGGGGAGCTAGTACTCAGCACTACACTGGGATGTGTTGTATCTATCAAACAAATCCATAATCAATTAGCAAAAAGCTGTTTTGAGAACTTAATATGATGCTAGAAGAGAGAATATAGAGGGAGATTTTTTGTCTTCCTTTTGAATGGAGAGAGGGATGTACCATAAAGGAACACAATAGGCATAACCGGAGAGACAGCAATTCCTGATTGCGCAAAAATAGAATCAGGCATAAGCTTCACTGTTATAATTTCTGTGTTTGAAACATTTTTGAGCTGCAAAATAAAACCATAGCAAGTATCCATTACATATTAGAGCATGGATGACTAATACTCTGCCTTTCAGGCCTCTTCATTAGTGAGAACAGATTGGAAAATATACAGCATGAGGTTTTCTTAGGAGCCAAGTATATCTTACTTTGAAACAGAAATGGCGATTCCCATGTGTTGCAGTAGGAACTGGTACAAAGCGGCCCACATTTGCTTGCAACGCATTCAAGATATCCTTTGTCGAATTTATCACTGGGATTCTGAAGGTCAAAATAAATTTCATTTCCTCAGTTCTGTTAGTGGCAAGAACAGTTCTTGGCACTTTTCCAATCTCCAACTCATAGGATGGTATCAATGTTCTTAGCTCAGCATAAACTCGTCGTCTATCTGTTGCAGAGCAGATTGAAGATCAGAACAGAAGATGATTAGATTGAAGAAGGTAACATAAAAATCCTACCAAAATAAACAAGATGGATCGAGTGCTTTGTCCTTGTGAATGAATTTCCTGCCTGATCAGAACAAAAACTTTCACCCGTTTTGATTACTACTCTCCCATACATCACACTTGAAGAGAACACAATAACCAAGCTATATCTGAAGCCAGGTTTAACAATTTGCAATGTCGATGCATCTACATTGGCAGGCCCATTAATCATTACCTACAAAACAAATCAGGCTTTTACCAAAGAAAGAAGTGATTTTCTCACAAAGGATCAATCAAAAGAAGCTGATGTATTGCTTTTACAAACTTCATCAGTAGAGATATCTTGTACTACTAAACATGGGTCTTTTGGTTGCTCAAAATTTGGAAAAAAAAGAGCATCTTGGATGAATATAAAAAAGAAAAGAAAAGATGATGTATAGTCAAGTGCAAGTTTATGGCACGAACATTTCACGGCATCAAAATGAGAAAAAATTGAACCAATTACTTCCACAGAGCTTCGATCTTTTCTTGAGAGGAAATAGGGGCTGTAGCTCACTAGAATATATTAAAACAATCAAAGAGTACAGCAATCCCTCACAGAGCTTCAATCTTGAGCGCTGCAAAACGACATTTCAAATTGATTCTGTGAGGACCAATGCGGGAGAGTTGGGCACTCGGGGGAGGACTACAAGGATCCGCTGCGGGAGCCGGGGGCGGAGACGATGATGCAACCGGGGGCGGAAGCGACGACACCGATGATGGTGGAGGGTGATAAGAACCTCGGGGATGACACTAAGGCGGAGATCGAGCGGGAAGAAGGTTGAGCGGCGGCCGGTCTTCGGCCCGTGGCTCGCCACGGTGAGAATCCGGCAGGCTAGTGCGGAGAAAGGGCTGCAGCGAGCGAGGAAGACTACTGAGTCAACGTCGGAGTCCTCTGGGCCGAGCTTGTTTTCCTCGCGGCCGAGCACGCCTCGGCCGACTTCGCCCGGCTCGCCACCTGACTCAGATGGGTGGCAAGAGCATACAAGGTCGCGCGCCGTCGGTCATCTCCGTTGGTCCTTAAATAGTTTGGGCACCTAAAGCTCTACTTCTGTTCGTATCGTATCTTATTTGGTGTTCTTTAATTGGGAGCCCTCGTTCTTAAGTTTTCTTTAAGTTTTCTCAAGATCAATTTCGATGGATGCATGCTTGATGGCGGCAAAAGAAAAAGTATAAACTTTATTATTAGAGGCTCGGATTTTATGGTAGTTGTGGTTGATGGTTGCCAGATCTTCGACACCTCGATCCTAAGAATTGAGCTGAGGGCAGTATGGACCGGTTTGGGTTATGCTCGGTGTGCGTTACAGGCTAAAGTTGTACTGCTTGAGGGTGATTTGGCTACGATTATTGGTTGGATCCAGCAGAGCGCTGGTGGTGTGGGTGAGTATCACCCCTTGCTTTGAGATATCCGAGTTATGGTTTGTGACGAGGTGGTCTTCCAAGCTAAGCACATGTGCAGACAGGCTAACGAGGCTTCAGATTGGGTGGCCTCGTACGTGACAAACTACTTCGGAGAGACCTTTTAGGCTGGGGAGAGGGAGCGGCCTAGTGTGCTTCAAAATCTGTTGTTTTTTGACTTTTTGGATGTATTCATACCAGAATGGTATGAATCATCTGTTTCAGAAAAAAAAAGAGGCCGCGACACTTGGCAGCAGGATGTCGGGTCCATGGTGGGAGCGCCTGGGTTGAGGTCCGGGTTTGATCTGCTATAGGATCTAGGCTAGCCAATAAGAAATGGAGGGGGACGACCTAGTTGACCAAATGGGAGGCTTGGAGGTTAGCACGGTGGACGTGAGAACTGGGAAGCCCAATCTGAAGCGGCCCAGAAGCTTGACCTTAGCCCTGAAGCCCAACCTAGAGGTAGGCAGGTCTAGTGGGCCAGACTCATCATTTGGGCCGGTTTTAGTGGACACTCTGAAGGGTCGTATTGTGAGACTTTCTTCCCCAGCGCTATCCTGGATGGTCGAGCGCCTAGTGGAGGACCTTAACCAGAATGGAGATACCATGCCGGCTAAGGGGGCTCCATCGATGGTGCTGCCAGTGGTGTTGCCAGTGGCCCCAACGAATGTCGGGCCTAAGGAAGGTGGCGTATTCGAAGCCTCTTTGCACCATTCTTCCCATGGTTCGGCGGAGGGTCATCCATCGGAGGCGGTGAAGGGGCAGGTTGGTAACTGGTGGTCTGAAATGGAAGTATGACCTTTTGCTACATATGGATTTTGCTGTCTTTGGGGAGGGGGGGCACGAACGGGTGGTGAGGAGAGTCAAGGAGGCATTGGAGGGGAACACGCGAACCGTGGAGTAGGTGGGTGGACCTAAGGTGAATGGGCCAAGCCCAAAGCTTGAGGGCCTTAGCTCAGGGGATCCCAAGTGTGCTCCTCAACCTTCAGCATAAAGATTCTATTTTCGAAATGTAGGGGGGAGGGGAAACCTTCTTTTCTCCCTGCCTTCTGGAGATCTATTTTAAAACTGTAGGGGGGGAGGGAAAGCCTTCTTTTCTCCCTGCCTTCAGGAGACTGGTGCAAGTTCATAGTCCATATATTTGCTTGCCTTTTGAGATGCGGTTGTCAAGAGGAGTCTCCTCCATGCCAGATGGCGGCTGCCAATGTCATGGGGTTTCTATGCAATTGAGTCCTATGGTCTTGCGGGGGAGGGGAGAAGAAGGGCATCATTGTTTTGTGGAAGATTGGTGCGGTCACTGTGGATGTCTTCCACAAGTGCACCCAACAAGTTGTAATGGTTATCTCAGTACCAAATGAACCTCTGTGAATTTTGTTGAGTGTGTATGCAAGCAATGAATACAGACAACGATGGGTTTTGTGGGATGAGGCCTCTAATCTAATCAGACAAAACATTCCCTCCCTGATTGTGGGTGACTTCAATTGTATTGAGGGGCCTCACGAGAAGAAAAGGGGCAAGCCTTATTCTGATAAGATTAATTACAGAAAGTTTCGTAACTTCATATTTGACAACGGCTTAGTTGACCTTGGCATCTCTGGACCTAGATTCACTTGGTACAATGACCTACTTGATAGGAGAGAGTTTGGGAGAGAATCGATATGGTTTTTGCTACTGCCAGTTGGACTCAACAATTCCCAAGCTGTCAGGTGCGTCACCTTCCTTGTATTGCATCTGATCACTATCCAATCCTTGTTAGTACTGATGTGAGCATGAGATATTGTGGTCCCTTTTGGTTTAAGACATTGTGGCTTGACCATCTTGAGTCTTGAGATATTATGCTGGGAGCCTGGTGTGTGCCGGTTTGAGGGGTACCATGTAATGTGTTACTCACAAATTAAAGCTTATCAAGCAGAGATTGAAGTGGTGTAATCGGGAGGTGGTGGGCAACATATTCAGATGGGTCGAGCTTGTGGAGGCTAGTATTGCTGTCAGACGAGAGGATCAGGGTGGTGGTCTATCCATGGGGGAGTTAGCTATTTTAAGAGCCAAGCTATCTCTCCACCATTTCTTGTTACGGCAGCAGGAGGTTCTCTAGTGCCAGAAGTCACGAGTCTAGTGGATCAAAAAGGGGGATAGAAATACCAGATTTTTCCACTAGTTAACTATCATTAGGAGATAGAGGAACTTGATTCGCACCTTGAGGGATGAAACGGGTCAAACTACCAATGATAGTGAGGCGATCATATAGGTTATCTTTGAGTTCTTTAGGTTGAGGTGGATCGAGAGGCTTGGCAAGGGAGGGCCCCACTCCTTTTCACTGCAAAGTTGAGAATCAGGTGAATGCTACTTTGATTGCTCAAGTGTCTACGAAGGAGAACCAAGATGCTTTCTGGTCCATGGTGGAGGACAAAGCACTTGGTTTGGACGGGTTCCTCCTATTTTGCAGGAGGTATTGGACTATCATCTAACATGAGATGGTGGTGGTAGTTAAGTAGTTCTTTAGTGTTGCTGAGTTATGGAAGAGAACTTATGTCATGTTGATCCCAAAGAAATAGGATGCTTCAGAGCCTAGTCATTATAGGCTGATCAATCTGTGCACTATTTTATATAAGGCAGTAGCACGGATTTTGGTGCATAGGATGAAGCCAATTCTTTCCAGGCTCATTAGCTCGGAGCAAGGTGCTTTTGTGGAGGGTCAAAGTATCACCAACAATGTCCTCCTTGCTCAAAAGTTCATGCACGATATGCTGAGGTCCCCTCAACACCGAAGTCTTATGGCTATCAAGCTTAATATAGAGAGAGCCTACAACCGATCAGTTGGGACTTCCTTCTTGATGCCTTGAAGAAGTTTGATTTCCACGAGGTTTGGATCCGGTGGTTGCTAAGTTGTGTGTGGGCCCCGTTCTTCTTGATATTGAATAATGGCACCTCTACAATTTTTTTCTGCTCTGCAATGGGTCTCCTCTGACCTTACCTAAGTGCTGACGCTCTTTCTCGAGCTCTATGGGTTGCTTGTTTGGACCGGTTGCTTGAGGCCTATGTGCCTGCCCCGGATGCTCGACCACTCTCCCACCTATTCCTTGCAGATGATAGCCTTCTTCTGGCTAGGACCTCTATGAGGAATGTGATTGCCCTTAGAAGGATTTTGGAGGACTATTGTGCTACTTTGGGCTAGAAGGTGAACCTACATAAGTCTGTCATCAACTTTAGCATGAAGACTAAGTCCCAATTGAGGTACTCCATTAGAGATTGTATTGGCATCTTGGAGCAGGAGGGGCCTTGGCATTACCTAGGAGTGTCGATCACCAGGCGGAGGCTTAGGAGAGGTGAGTGTGTTATCTTGGAGCGGAGCATTTAGGAGCACCTCAAGGGGAGGCAAGCTAGGTCCTCGTTGATGATGGAAAGGTTGACCCTGGTGAGATCCGTCCTCAGCTCAATACCAATATATCTTATGTCTAATACCATATTGCCGAGAGCCTCTATGATAAAGCTTTAGCAGCTATTCTGCAATTTCCTATGGGGTTCACACGAAGGTGGGCATGGAGTACATTTGGTTGCATGGGATCGTATTTGCCAGCCATTGTGAGAAGGTGGCCTCAATATTCATTCCCTACTGGCAAGGAGGGAAGCCTTGATAACCAGACATGTGACGTTCTTGCTTGAGCCTGACTGCTTGTGGAGCGTCGTGATGAGAGCCAAATATGGCCCTTGGATTGCAGTAGACGAGATTCAGGTAGTGGGGAACAACTCTTTCATGTGGAGGGTGATTTGCACTTATGCCCCACTGGTATTGGCCAATACGAGATGGTTGATTGGGGATAGTCAGAGTGTATCTATTATGAGTGACACTTGGGTGGACGCTTTGCCTTTGAGGTGTTGGCTGACTATAGTTAGCATTGAGGTGGCAAACATCATAAGGGTATGTGATATGTTCCTAGATGGAGACAGGGGATGGAATACGAGCTTGATCACTTAGCTCTTTGGTGGGCATCTTGTCGAGGTGCCTAGTTACAGGGTACCAGATGTGAGGGTCTATAGATCTGCATGCAGTCAAAGGGTGCAGGCCAGGGATCTCTATCATCTCTTCAAAATTGATCTTGCCTAGAGGCATGATAGCGATTGGATCTAGAGGCTCTAAGTTCATTCGAGGGTTGTTTTGTTCATCTGGAAGCCTTCTTGGGGCCACATTTCGACTAGGAGGATTTTGAGTAAAAGGGGCTTGAGTATTTCACGATCCGCCCTGAGCTATGAGGTTGAGGAGTCCGTCGACCATGCCCTCTTCTAGTGCGGCGGGTGAGTGTGAAGACTGGTTGGTGCCCCTCCGGAGGTGCTTAAGTCAACTACCATGGCATATTCCTTTTTGGAGTATGTTTGGAGAAGCTCCACCAGGCCACAATCTAGACCTGTTGCAATTAATGCCACCTATAATGCTTATCATATCTACTTGGGTCAGACTGCCTAGACCTTTAAAGAGGGCAACCTGCCCCCGAGACTTACCGTAGAAAGGGTCCTTGCCCAAGCTTTGGAGATCACTTGATCGCACAATGATGGAGTACCTTTGATAGCTCAAAATAACTAGGACTCCTCCATAGCTCATGAAGCGTATAGGATGGTGTTCATATCTTAAGAGCTCCCACTCTCAAGCTTTCTCAAGATAAACTTCGATGGTTGTATTCGGGAGGGCGGCTCCAAAGGTGGAGCTAGCATTGCGATCAGAGGCCCGAATGCGAGGCCGGTTGTTGCGGGCGGCAGCCCGATCTTTGATACCTCGATTTCTGATGTAGAATTGAGAGCTGCATGGGTTG
>JAOXJJ010000263.1:3446268-3461499 GCA_025769935.1 Phoenix roebelenii
TTGCCTAACGGGCCGTGCCAGGCACGGCCCGTATCGTGCCAGGGCCCGGCACGGCCCGCCACCCCGCGGGCCTAGGGTCGGGCCGGGCTTAGCTTTTAGGCTACGCGGGCTGTGCCTGGCACGGCCCATTTAGTAACAGGGCCGGGCCAGGCACGACCCGTTTAATCTGGGGCCCGGTGGGCCTGGGCCGGGCCGGGCCCGGCACGGCCCGATGCCCATCTCTACACACAACCTTGCCAGCGGGTTATAGTAGTTTGGCATATGGCCCCGCCAGTGGGTTATAATAGTCGGCATGATATTGATTATAGCTCTATCGCAAGTATAAGGTGATTTTAGCATTTAATCTAAGAGAGTCATTATGACTTATGATGTGGCAAAATGACAAATAATTTATGATCTCATTTATGAAATTTGCATAATTTATGCAAATAAAAAATAATGGCTGATTTATGTCTTATTTTATGATATTGTTATATTTAAACATGCCATTACGTAATGGTTTAGGCTTTGTACCTCTCGGTAACATAACCGTGTTATATTTTAGATTTGGGGAGTGATGGGGTTATACTCCTACAATTTGTGCTTTCCTCCCCATTTGCTTGATGTTGAACATACTAATTCCCTTTAAGGGTTGACGTTTTCTTTTTTTATTCATATAGGAGTCGGGCCGGCTCACTCCAAAGCTATTCCTAGATATTTATGAATCCAATATGATTTTCAGTCCTATCATTCAAACAGGCTTCAAGATTGTTGGAAACTTGTAGTGATTCTTGGAAGTTATTCAAGGTGGCTACCCATCTAGACGAAGGAAGCTGTACTTGGTAGCTTGGGAGAGAATTACAATGTCTAAAGCCGTTGAGACCGAGGAAGTTAGACAATGCAGTTGAGATATCGTCTTAATGGGTGCTGGATGGGTTACACCCTTTTTTTCTTTTAATTCTCTCTAGATGTGAAGGGAAGCAAAGTGCCACCCAGAAATTTATTAAGGGAGAGAGATGAGAATGTACAAAGAAGTGTTCAGCTCTTATAGGAGAGGTGGATGTAATCATATAATTAATTACAACACCCTACAAAACAGAACCCAACCCAAAAGAGGACATTAAAACTGAGAAAGTTACTAAAACTGGCGCTGGAACTTGATGTTAAAGCTGATACAAGAACTGACTGAAACTGAAACTCTTCAATCCAGATATAGAGAAATTGGTGGCAGTTCCAGAGCGATAGCCAAACCTGGCTCAGAAGGGATTGGTAAAGCACTTCATCATGACTTTAATCAAGCCTTGATAGAGATCTGTAGAGTCCCAAGATAGCTTTCCATTTCCGCATCAAGGCGAAAGGAATGAAATTTTCCAGCAATCCTTGCAGAGCCCGGCAGTTCACGATCATTACATAAAATTTAGAAGTCCGAGAAAAAGGTGCAGAGCTTTCCTGGCCACCGGATTAGCTAAAGAACTTTTGTTTAAGAATAATCTTGCGTTTCTTCCAGCCCAACAGAGTGGGGTCCTTGCTATATGGCGAAGTTTTCGTCAGGCAATTGCTAATATCCAAAATGATTTCAAATGAATGTCTTTTTTTCTGGGGGGGACAAATCAATAAGATCTGTTTATGATCTGTCTTACAACCATTCCTTCATCACACTGGCCTACATCGTTGAATATGAATGCTGTTAGGGACGACACGGTAGTTGCTCATCTTTTAAAGCTTCTTTATTCATGACAGCCCGTCCTACTTGAGATGCACATTGGGTGGGTTGAGCTGGGCTATAGGTGGTCGCGGGCTCAGCCCAAGTTATAGGGCTCCTGACCGAAACTCAGCCCAAAAAGTTAGAACCTCAGATTGAAATAGGACCAGCCCAAGTAACAAATCAAAATGCCAAAAATAAAAAAATCACTCTCATTCTTTCTCTATTCTCACATTTATAATTCCAAATCTATATCAATAACTTATATGTAATCTTTTAATTAGAAGAATGATTCATTAAACGACTAGCATATTCATCCATACGACATAATTTTTAATATTATAGTTTTATCATATTTATAAAATATATATGTCAATCACACACACACACACATATATGTAAATGCTACAGAAGCATCGTGCCATGATGGGTTGGCCTACGAAGCTCATAGATCGCTGGAACAAGCTCAGCCTGTTTGCGACTCGGATCTAAAGTTTGTGACCCGACCTCAGTCCACCCCCTAAGGTTAATGGTGCAGTCTTGTTATAATGTGGGCTCCTGCTTCCCATTGGAGATAATGAAGATTGTCAAAGGGCAGCAATAATGATTCTACTAAAAGTTATGGCTGAGGATGCTTACAAAAGAATTCGTGGGGAACATTCATCTAAATCTCTTGCATCCTTCATTTGCATCCGGCAGACCTCTGGGTCGACAAGAGCACACAGACTGTCGGAAAAGCTTTCATGGGAAAATTGCCTTGCAAAACCCTGATCAGAGAGTGGGCATGCTATTCGCAATGACTTGGATCTTTGCAATTCCTGTGAAAGGATTCCTAAAGACATGGATCATTTCATGCTGCACTGTAGCTTCGCTAGGCAGGCGTGGGTGCAGACATGCAATTAATGGATACCAATGCAAGCCATCCTGTCCGTGGCAAAGAAAGCAATTAGTCTATCTAACCACCATCACACAGCCAATATGGTCTAAACTCACCGAGTCATTAGTATATCAGGCTTATAAATCTCAATACCAGTTATCTCTACCCATGGCCGAGACCAAGCTTAAACCTAGATCTCAGTTTATCTCATGTGATATAGCAGGCGCAAAAATTTAGAAGAAATCAGCAAGTACTGATTTTGCAACCGATATATTGATATCGAGGTATCAAAATCTCTAGCAAAAAAATAAATCCAGAATCAAAAACTCCATTTCAAAAAGCGATTTCAAGATCTATTAGTTAAACGATATTTTAAAAAGGCGAAAATGTGATTGAAAAATACTGGTTACAAGCCAAGATCTTAGATTTTATTGATTTATACCAGCCGACATGATAGGACCATGATTCATACTTTACACCAGGAGGTGCTAAATGCTGATACAATCCAAATGGCAAACTTATTACCGGGAGGCCTTGGCACTTCAAGCTGCCGGTGTCATCAAGGTGAGTCAACAGTTCACTTCAACAAGCTGGTGCAAGTTTCATAATCAAATATAACTAATTGATACTGGCCCCTTGAATTGAACTGGCTGCTGCCTGGGAGGGTCTGAGGTTGGTCTACCTCACAGGACGGCCTTATACCCTCCCAGGCAGCAGCAAGTTCAATTGGAGGGGCTCGGGCAGGAGCCGCGAAGCGCACACAAGCAGCTGGCCTCCGAGGTTCTCCTAACAAAGAACAGGTGTCTGAAAGGGTGATCCAATTTCCAAGACTGTGATCACTTGGATGTGCCAACAGAGTACCTAAACCTTATCAATCTCGACAAGTGGGTATATCAACCTATTCTATCAGATCCCTCACCATGTCCACTACCTTAGTTTTGACGCTGATAATCGAGTTGGTGTGTCATCTAAGATGCTATTTTAATGTCAATCCAAAGTTTCTAATCACTATGAGGGCACTGGCATGAACCATGATCTGTAAATTCCAGCTGATTATCTGATTTTGTATTCACTGTCACCATTGAACTCAGCAAAAAACCGAGACTGATTTTCCAATGATGTCAACAAACGAGCAACAAATTTGCAATCCTCACTAAAGCTGAACTGGCCGTCAAAATAAATAACACAATATTATTTCAGAAAAAAAATAATTCAAAGGTATCTAAGATAACATAAATCAACTTTTAGCTAAGGGCTGACAAAATCAATGTGTTCAATAGATAAACTACATGCAGGATGCACAATTAAACACTTTCCTCTTTGACTTTGATATGCGATATTGAAAATCTCCTAACAAGCAGCAATTGGCGGCCGAAGGCAAATCCCTACAATCATGTGATAATGGACATCAGAGACAAAGGCAATTTTAAGAAAATATTTGCAGCATTCATTCATAATTCTATTACCTGTACTAAGAAAACAAACACAAACCCCGAAATACCCAAACAGGAAAAAAACGAAAATAAAACTCTCCCAGACAAATGTTAAACAAAAAAATAAATAAAGTGAAGAACACCAAGCAGGCACAAAGAACGAACATTTAATGACATAATTGCCATGCCCAATCCCTCCTTATCTCCAATTAGCTTTACTGAATTCCCAATTATTGACTAATCATTTCTAGCAAAGACCGTATCTTTAGTCATTGCAAGTCACCCTCTCATTCTCGTTGCAAATGCTATAATTCCTCTGATGAACTCATACTTCAACATAATCTCCCTAGTTTTGACATCCACAGAAGTCTTCTTTTACTTTGAAAAGTAAACAAATACATTAAATATAAAATATAGTTGATACAAATGCAGGACCTGGTATATTGGCTCCACGCATGCCAACTATGCCAAGCACTAGCATGAAAAACACAGTAGATATCATGGCAGTGACAGGCTAACACACAATAATACAATCCTTAGAATCAAGTGCCTTATAAAGATGTGCTGTGCCAGGCCAATGCTTGGCATATACTGGCACAACTAGCACACATGCAATGGAATATACTGTTGAGGCACTATCATAGCACCTGCCTGACCAACATAAACGACAAATTAATCCTTTAGTTTGAGACTTGTACATCGCCCCACATTAAAATATATACAAGATAACCTTCTACACTCCTTTGCGCCTTTGCCTTATGCATCAACCAGATAGCACCCCAGAGGCACGTCTACATTCATCTATCTTGGATACATAAAATTATTTTGTTTGTTAATATTCATGTATAACAAATCCAAAATAATGATAACGAATGCATCACAATATCTTTAGGTCATCAATATCTTATATTTCTCAAACTCCATGAAAAATGCAACCCATACGGTGTTCTTTTTTTGATTAGAAGATGCACTCTGTGTCAGTTCTAAAAACTAGGCCCTCATCTACCATATTTTTCCCATCAATCTAGCATTTAACACTAAATTGTATCATCTTCAGACTCACACATTATATTATTAAATAGCAAGCTCATCTTAGACACAGGCTTAGTGCTGACTGTTCATGAGATCCACTAAGAGTAGAAGTTGCATATGTTATCCTGTTCAAAAGTATAATATAGTAAACATACAAAGAAATGTCAATGGAGACAAATACAAGTCATTGACATAGAGGCATAAGAAATATATACAGAATTGTCTGGATGTCCCAGTGTTGCCCTACAAATAAACATGGACAAAAATTAAACAAACCTGTCAGACACAGAAATACTGCTAGGCATATCCTCCATAATATAGGGTCAAATATCTATATAGAACTCCTAACCTACCTTATCATCCAAGCATTTTCCTTTTAATATGAAACAGCTATAAAGCACAACTTCAAGTCACCAAGGCTTGATGAGAATGAAAGGAAATAATAGAATTCTAGAATAGATTCTTAGAGCTTAATACAAATGCCCTAAAAATGGGTGTCAGTTAAACTTTAAATAAGAGGGCCACCAGGCCATGCCACAGCACCTAGAATTATAATTGCCTAATAGGGGTATCTGCCTTGTGACTGAAAAGAATTTCAAGAAAGAGGAAAGAAGACGAGTTAATTTAGATACTAAATTCATCTCCTAGAGAAAGGGGAAAAAAGACAAGTTAATTTAGATACTAAATTCATCTCCTAGACAGAGTAAAGCCAAAGAAAACAACCGAAAAACTCTTGACTTGACCAAAGTGCCTCAACTAGACATGCTTCCCGTCAAGCATAAATACAATTTAAAAGATTCAAATTACTCAAATAATCTCCATAGCTAAATTTGACTTGCAAGTCCTTCCGTTAACAATGTTGTCCATGTAAAAAGATCTGTTAATTGAAATATGAATCATTTGGAAAGGCAAGGGATTTTGACCTCTCAATGAACCAAGTAAAAAGACTCATAAATTTTCCTTAAAGATTTATAAATGTAAAAAAACTAACATGACAAATAGACAGTGTTAAATGCATAGGCATCATTTTTGTACTTATAATCATAAAATATAATTACACATATCAGATGTGAACAAAGATTGGTAATTAATGCATTTCTTATTGTACCCAAAAAATTAATGCATTTCCTAGTCCTACCAAACTTAAATTTGGAAACTGAGTATATGCGGATGAAATATATGACATGAATAGTTTCTGTTGGCAGCGCAAGTGAGAAAAAAATAAAAAACCGTAACATGTACACCTCCCATATATGATGGAATTTATGGCACGATATGTATCTCCTTTGTTGAGTCTCTTGACGTCAAATACCTCATTTTACAGAGCCTCACACCTGATACTTAGCATTTCTGGAAGCCTCACCCTGAGGCATGAGGCAAGGCAAGGCTCAACCATGATGGAACAATTTTTTTCCCAAAACAATTTGTCAAGAATATATAATAAATGGAAATATGAGTGGAAGTGAAGGAGCCATTCATTGATAAAGTGATTTTTCCTATTTTAATTATAAAGTAATAATAAATATGGTCTTGTGCCTTCACAGCTTATCCAAGGATATGCATATCAGTGGCTGGGCTACAGAGTTTGATATTATGTTTTTGAAGTGCATCAAAGAACATTTAATTCTTCAGTTCCTTAAAGAGGCAGGGCACATTGCACATTCACTTAAAAATCCAACAAATCATCCCCTTCAAATATAAGTTTCACAAACAACTCCAAAACCAAAAGCGAGGCATTTCAGCTTTGGCTAAAGCTAGAAATATTGAGTCACTTTTGGAGTTTCATCTAAAACTGACACATGGCCAACTAAATTTATATACATGGGCAATATGAACTGATTTTCTATTTCTTGATTTCCTTAAAGTGGGAAGCATTTTCCCAACTTCAAGCTTAGATATGAGAGCTTTGACTGAGAACATATGGAAACAGTGACAATGTTATTAAAAGAATATTTAATTGTAAGGAAAAAAGTAAAAAAATGGAACAATATCTTTTCCTTGAAAAGGACTGTTTCATTCTCACTATCTGGGGAAACTGATTCATTATTTTCAACACAAAATATTTGAAAGTACATAAGTCAAAGCATTATTTGCTTGCCATAAGTGAGTAGGAGGGCATCCACCTCACCAAAGTGACTACAGGGCACCACCAGCCAAAGTCACTTTAACATTTTTTAACCTAGTTGAAACTCGCTTCAAGTCACTTCCAGGCAACCAAATACATTATTCAAAGCAAGGTCCACCGTACCGGTACAGTGGTGGCCCGAACCAGTACGTACCGGTGGCGGCCCGGACCAGTACATACTGCACCCGTACTGGTTCTGTATCGGTACGACAGTCGTACATGCCGGTCTTCCAATGAAAAGCTCCCGGTACCGGATCTCACGCTGATCCGGTACCGGTTCCAGCCTGGACCGATTCGTACCGGCCGGTATGGCATACCATGATCCAAAGTGTAGAATGAAAGTTCAACTTATCTGAAATGTAGGGGCAATTTTATCCTTCCACAAAGTCGGAGGATGTGTGGCAAACAAAAGAAATTGAAAAATAAATTTTCCTTTTCATATTCCATCAGTTTTTTTATGACCAAATAAAATCATTAACAACCTCCTACTTGGCTTTTAGGGAATAAGTATATTTTCTAACATTCATAACCGCACAAATATGATAGACATGAAGATTATCATGCGAAAATAATGTTGTATGTTGAAACAATGCAACATATAACATCTTAAAATTATATATATATTTTTAAAAGGTTGCAAAGCAAAAACATTGCAACTCTACATCCTGAAGTCGCAATCAATAACATATGCCATAAATTGATGTAAAATTTGTTTGTTGACTTGTTTTTCTTCAACTCCAACAATTTCTTTTTGCTTCTAGATATGTTCTGGGCTTTTAGTACTCTTTTGCCAAAACTAGAGAACCATATTTCAGACCATCACAATGGCCAAAACTCTAAAAGATCAGAGCTCAGTTTGATGAATATGGAAACCATGTATCTAAACATTGTAAATAAAACTTCCCAGCTCATATAGTACAAATCTCTTCAATATTTGTGTTGCACTTCTACACTTTATTCAAATCAATTTATGATGAATGGTAATTATTCTACTTCCAAATACTGCGGTTGAAAAGTAATATACTGAATATTTTTACGCACAACTTAGCAAACATCAACAGTCTTATATGAAGTGACAACTATGATACTATAATGTGTTATCACCCCAAAATAAGAAAAGATACTATAATGTGTATATCATCTGCTGAGGCAAGCTTATGCCAATAAATGCAAATAATAGAAAAAACTAACCACCATTTCAATGAAGTTATATGTCACTTCTCACAAGTTTGTGATACCATCCGAAGTACAATGGATCCACTGGCAAAGCACATAGCTGAAAGTATTATGCCAAAAAGATATAAGATAATGCTAAGGAGTACAACAATGGGAAAGTACATGGTTGTAACTAATATGAAGTGAAAACCTAAGAATCAGACATGTGACAAGAGAAGAACACAGAAGTGGATATCAAATATGTTTTTTTTAAATTTAATTCCACAAATAAAACATATGTTATAAAACAAAAGTATTTACCATTGAAAAGGTTTTATCTATTAATTTTTGATTGCAAAAAGCTATTTGAATCTTATAACAAAAGTTGAATAATAAGAATATATAAAAATCAGCCATACAAGTAAATAAACAAAACCCATATACAAACACTGCTTTCCCCCCACAATGGCCACTTCCCTTCTCTAATGGCAGTTTCTTCCTCAAACCTATTTCCTTTCCCACCATTGAACACAATCAAGTCTTTTGAGTCTTGTGGACTTTGCACTTCCAATGTATGCTCTCTATCACAACCCAAGACCTCACCCAAAAAGGCTAGCCATAAGGTATTTTTTGAGTTTTTTTATTTTATATAAGTACGCAAGATCTGCCCAGCGAATAACCGATGTGAAATTAAACACATGCCCGTACGGATCCTCACATACTCCCCCCGTTTAAGCCTTGGCATCCTCACTAGGCTAAGAATCCAAATTCAATTACAAACACCACGATCAACTCGTGGTCAGCTCAATTATTCTCATGCTGCAATGTCTTCCACTCCATAAAGGGCATGGGCCGAATCCACTCTAATACCATTTATCACAACTTAGGATCTCACCCAAAAAGCTAGCCGAAAGATATTTTTTTGAGTTCCTTGATCCTGTATAAATACCCAAGATTTGCTAGGCAAATAACTGATGTGGA
The DNA here is from genome assembly GCA_025769935.1 of Phoenix roebelenii. NCBI lineage: Eukaryota > Viridiplantae > Streptophyta > Magnoliopsida > Arecales > Arecaceae > Phoenix > Phoenix roebelenii. The sequence goes on from JAOXJJ010000263.1 coordinate 3,455,553, forward strand.
ACTAAACACGCCCGCATGGGTCCTCATACTTTCTTAATCCAGAAAAAATAACTATGCCATTTAATTCAAACTTGAACATTTACAAAATGCCTAAACTTGTCTCTAAAGCCCGTAGAAAAAGGAACTTCAAAGTCCCCACTTATATATGTATCTCTTCCCAAGAAAGAAAGAAAGAAAGAAAACAAGGAAAAAAGATTTTAAGGTTTTCTAAGTTTGATCTTCAAAATAAATGCATCTAATTTATAGTTCCACTTCACATTCTTTTTTGATGTTTCCACATCTTTAGCCAACCAAATAGTTTCTAGAAAACAGAAAAAAGATAGTTTTAGGTGATAGTTTGGCATCACTGCCAATTTTCTATTTTCAGAAACAAAAAAATAAATACCATTTCTGATAACATGTTATGTATGGTCAAATACTTTCAAAAACATAAATATGGTGTGGTTGCAGAGGCAATAGTAGTGGCAGCAAAGGCAACTACAATGTTGATGGTGGGAGCAATGGTGGTGATAATAGTGGTGACAGCAGTTGTAATGGTGATGATGGTGACAAAAGGCAGAAATGATGGTGAACACGGCACCGTGGTAGTAGAGGCGGAGACAGTAACAATAGTTATAGTAAAATAGTAAAATAAATGAGTTTCTTGTTTTTGAGAGCATTAAAAGTATGGATTTCTTCCTTTCATTTTTATAGAAATAATAAAAAATACTTTTGAAAAATAGAAAATAAAAACAATAATACCAAGATAAGTTTTTTGATTTGGTTTTTATAATTGTCTTTAAACATAAAAAACAAGAAATAAAAGCCATGCCAAGCAAGCCCTTAGTCATTCGGTGTTGACTATAATAACATGGTTGAAGACTAAACAAAAAGGAACATTAGGCAAATATTGTAGTATCTGGGTTTGTGATGGATGGTTGTAAACATGTAAATTCCAGCACTCACCAATTTTCATCAAGTTTGAAAACTTATAGGCTTTTCTCTCTTCATGCGTGCATGTTCTAGGGAAGGGCAAGAATAGATTGAGGTGGCTCTTGGTGACCAAAATGAGATCACTATGGTGATCTTAGATCACTGGTGATCCTCATCCCGAGTACTGTGTTTGGTATGTTATGTTCCAGTAATTAAGGATCCCTATGTATCCACGATTAACCTACTTGGTATGCCATGAAAATCTAAGATCACTAGGTAAAATCAAAACCACCTCAATATATTCCATATATTTTGCAACTATTAAACAGAAATATCAAATAAATCCTAGGAAAACACACATGAATATAAATCAAATTATCAAAACATGTTATTCCAAACCAAATCAACAAGACTAAAAGTTAATTAAAACCTGTCAAAATAACTTTGGGGGATTATCCAACCTTCTCAACTAGAATTTTTTTTTTTTATGGAATTATCAACCACTTCTCAACTAGGACTTTTTTTCCAGAGACCGGCATTTTTTGAAACAATTTTTCCTCCTGGACCGAGGGGCACGTTTGTCCCCAAATTTCAGCCCAAATCAACGGCACCTAAAAACATGTCCTCCAAGATGGGTTTAACATCACTGAGTTGGGTGGTGATTTTAGGAATGAGGTTGACTCGGGATCTTTGCCACGTAAAATCATGAGGATGCTAGCTGGAAATCTTGTCACTTCCACCCCCATCACCGTTGATCTTGGGTCATCACCCATACAAAACACCACCTAAGAGATATTTTAGACAGGTTCAATAGTTAAATGAAGGGATGTTGTCCCATGCAACATATTTTATGCTTGCTCTCAATTCCTCTAGCAAGAAATAGCGTAAATCTGCTGAATTGACATAGTCGAGTTTCAGTCAGAACAAAAATAACTGATTGATCCAAGAAATACTACGTTATAATTTAGATTGGATTGCCTTCCATGTTGTTATGATTTTTTACTTCATCTCCCCCCCAAAATAAATAAATAAATAAATAAAAGAAAAGAAAAGAAAAATAAAAGATATTCTTTAGAAAAGAAAAGGTTGGATGTTTAGTTCGATGATTCAAAGTATACTATAAAATTGAATCTCAATAATTATATGGTTCAAAAATTCCTAGTTTTTCTTACTATAATGACATTTGTACAGATTATGAGAATTAAAATATTTCCAATTTTACATGTTTAACACTGAAAAGAGCACACATCGTAAGAGATTAGTTTAAAGTTTGAGATTGTTGTTCCTAAGGAATACCCCTTCTCCACTGAACCGCAATAAAGTTATAGGACTTCAAAATCTGCCTAAACAGCTTGACCTATCTAAGATTTGAAGAAACCGAAATAACATAATACCAAGGTATTGAGCTGCTTTTGCCCAATGGCACATAACTTGTTCCTGCCTACTTAGCTTTAACTCTCTCTTCAACACATACCTGTGGTGAATTTCGTTGCCCTCTGGCAGTACTATCTGTAACTTACCAGTAGCTCCACTCTGTCATGACCCAGCTAGAGCAGTTCAGTTATATACGTTCTCCATTTCTGAGATTGCATCAAGTCCTATTGCACTTGCAACAATCACTTCAACTAACAAATTACAGTGAATAATATGATAAATCATATTTTTTTTGGGAAAAGGAAGCCAGTAGAGCTATGGGGCTTGTGTGAATAAAATTTTGTCAAAGGATAGAACAACTGGCATGCTGATACGGCGGCACCAATAAAGCAATGACCAAAGAAAATTTCTGTATTCCTGTTGTTTATGCTCAAAAGGACGAAGCAGCATCAGCACATAAGGCAATGTAACCACAAAGGTTGACAGATATCACCCATGCTGCACAACTTGGTTAGAATATCAAAATGAACAAAGGAAAAAAAATCATACAAGTGAAAAATTTTCAGCCATGCCCCAATTTCCATCTGCATTCCAGGCAGTACCTGATGAGCTAGTGATTATCAATTTTTGCAGCATATCCTCCCAGCTCTCACCCATAAACTGCGAAACAACTCTAGGCAGTCTAAATTAATAAAGAGAAAAAGGAAAAACATAAGAGTTGCTGAAAAAATGAATATTTACCCAAACTGATAACAGTATAACCACAGGGGTTGCTCCAAAGAGTGATGGCCAGAAACATCAGCAAGCATCCATCGCATTCAAAAATGTATAGAATAGCACAATAAGATGGTAGCAACATTGACAATAATGAAATATTAAGCAGTTAGAGAACTAGATAATCAGCCACAGAACAAAAGTCATATAACAGGTCTCATATAAGAAACATCATGAAATAACCAGTAAACAGCCCCAAAAGAAGTTCCAGATGAGAGCAGACAGGGAGAAGACTAGTATCTTGGCGCACTGGTTGCAGAAAAGCCCTCTGCATGAGAAAGAAATACAAAACCACAGAAAAATTGTAACTGTCAAGCAACAGATGTATCAAGTACATAAATTTGCCACTTTGAAAACGATCAGTTTTTTCAGCCCAGCAGTCTCTGCAATGGTCATAAGAGTACAGCAAGGTTAAAGATGTGAGTCCCAAACTTCCAACTAGATGAGCAAGAGGAAATAAATCAGGTTGGCAATAGCTCCAAGAAACCTCAAGCCTGCCAAAAAATGTAATAATCACCAGTATCCAAGTTAAGGAATGCCAAAACATGAATGTAACCAAATAAAAAAAAGTGCTAAATACTAGACAGGGCAAGTATTAGGCCATGAAAAGAAAATGAAGCAAATGGAAGCACGGCACAGCTGTTTCCAGACAGACTTGGCTGAAATATCTCCTGTTCAATAAGAAAACAAAAAATGTCGAATGCTATTACAATCAAGAACATACACTTATGAACCACTTCATATGCAGCATGGTTTTTGCCCAGTTTATGTTCTTCATGAGTTCACTTGAGTTTATGAAATCCATGAGTCTTACAAAGACATAGGCTGACCAAAATTTAGTAATGTCATATAATCAATCTTTGCAATTAATCATGACCTCACTATGATATCTAAGAAAGAGCAAGTAGCGGCAAGATGAAGCCTTACCTTTCAGTGCAGATGCAAAACGCATGATAATCAACATCACTTCATCTCTGAGATGTACTTCTCATACTCTGTGTCAGCACCCATAGTTCCTGGTTGTTCTGCAGTTGAAGCAGGCTGAGGCACTGGTGGATTGGAGACCCATGGTGCATTTGCAATGCTCTGAGTGGGATCAACAGTCGGAGGCTGTACTGGTGGTGGAACTGCAGAGTAATAAGGTGCATACCCAAAAGGAGGAGGAGGCGGATACATTGGAGGAACACTTGGAGCAACAGTACCACTGTAGGCATTGTTCTGCACCGGCTGGACTGGTGCGGTAGCGCTCTGTGATTGCAGACCAGGAGGATAATTCTGCATTGATTCACTTGAAGTTGCAGTGCCAGGAGGAACAGTCTGTGTCGGAGGAGGGTACTGCACGCCATAAGGCAGCACAGACTGGCCTTGAACAGGGGTGTACATGCTTGAACCTGGTGGTGGAGGATATGAAGCATATGGTGGGGGGACTGGGGGGCCCCATGGAACTGGTGCATAGCTACCAGGTGGTGGTGGAGGGTTTGCGATAGGCCCACTAGCCATATACTGTTGAGAAGGATATGTAGGTGCCACAGGAGCAGGAGGACCGGGGGGCACAGCCGGCTGAGGAGGCTTCCCTGCTACTCTTACAGCTATAACTCTGCCTTCCAGATGATATCCATTCATAGCAGCAGTAGCAGCATTAGCCATGGAAACATCTGCATACTTCACAAAGCCATAACCTTTGCTCAGCCCAGTGGTCCTATCCTTGATAACCTTAGCCATCACAATATCCCCGAATGAAGAGAACAGTCTGATCAGTCCATCATCATCAAGAGTAGGCGGCAGATATCCTATATACAAGTTTGTCTCATCGTATTCCTTCTTGATCCAATTGGTCGCTCCAGTGCCTGCAGTGCCCCCAGCGCCACTACCACTAGCCGAAGGTGGATTGCTCCCAGAAGAGCCTGAACCAATAGCCAATACCGAGCTCTGCTTAGTTAGAGACTCTGGAGCTGTTCCACCAAGCTCGGCCAAGAAGTTTTGGTACTCATCGTCCATCTTCTTCCCCGACCCTTTCATGGGGCAATCAATTGTGGGATGCCCTCCGTCGCCACAGATCTTACACTGGACATCGCTCTTAAAGGTGGTAGTTCGAGCAGGGCAGGCGTACTGTCGGTGCCCGGGCTCGCCACACAGCCTACAAAACTCGTCATCTCTGATGGTTCCATTAAGTGCGGCGAGCTCTCTTAGCTGCTGCCTCTTGTGTTCATTCAATACTTCATCGACCGGCGTTAAGAGCTTCTCCACCATTGCAGCAGCACCATCCAAAGACTCCTGAGTGTCAGCCTCGACCAGCACGTGCAAGTCCTCATTTTCCGAGGGATCCGGCTTCAGATCCCTCTTCTGCTGCGATCTCCCTTCTTTGACAGACCCTTTGCCCCGGATCACAATCTTGGCGCCAGTCTCCTTCTCCATCCTCTTCTGGGTGTTGCCCCTGGGCCCGATGATAAGGCCAATGAAATTGTAGCCTGGATACTCTTTCATGGGGATGTAGAGCTTCTTCTGGAGCTTGGGAGGGCGGTAGTCGGCCGGGGGCTTGAACGCTGGGTTCCGGCGGATGAGCTGGGAGATGATTTCCTGCCACTCCTTCGTCAGCCGCTCCCTTGCTCGATACTCCCGAGTATTGATCCTGATATCCATGTTGTTGTAGATTGGCTCCGGGGAGGGGGAGCGGGCGCCCTCTGGCCGGTCGTCGAGGGGCATGCCGGATTGAAGAAACCGGTTGATTTCAAGAAGCCTTAAGTTGAGCACCTGGACTTTGGGGTCGAGGTCGGCGGCGAACTCCTTCATGAAGTCAGGGAGCTGGACGACCGGCTTGGGCTCCTCATCGGCCCACCGGGTCTTCCGCTTCCGGCCACCAGAAGACCCATCGCCAGCGCTGTCGCCG
>JAOXJJ010000263.1:3465224-3520286 GCA_025769935.1 Phoenix roebelenii
TCTCCTTTGAAAACTCCAACCAAACAAGAGGCATCTCATTACTTTCCCATTGACCACACTTTCCCCCCTTCTTTTCCTGCGAACCAAACGAGCCCTAAATGTCGACCGGTCTCCGTGAAGCTTAAAAAATTATATATTTGATTAAATATTGACAAGTCCTCGAGATGTCAAAGCTTTAAAAATTGAAATTATTTGATTAAATTGTGGGACTCATGTATCCGATCCCCCAATCTTATCGTCTCAAAACGGCGCGCTTTTTTTTTTTTTTTTGAAAAATAGGAGGGGAGGGGGAGGGACCAGCCAACCCGCATAGCAGTCCTCACTGGACCCTTTTTTCACCAAAAAATGTTCAATACATATCGCAGGTTTCGCGTGCTTTTCTCTGACCCATGGGCTCACCATCTCACGTATGGGTACATTACCCCAGCGCTACAAGTCATCCAGGCGTGGGGCATCCGGTCCCCTAATTTAATCGACGTTCGTGCGTTTCAAAACCTGGCAACTTGGACGGAATTATCGTCCCCTTACCACTAGGCTACAATCTTGACGGCAAAACGGCTCTTTTCGGAGCCATGTTGAGTCTCAAAAAATAAATAAATAAAAAATAATCATTGGGGCCATGTTGTTTGCCCCCTCTAGAGCATCTCTCTCTCTCTCTCTGTTGTAATAGCGTTACGTCAGAATATAAAATATTTTTCTCTCTCTTTGTCAAAGCCCCCCCTTTTTACAGCACCGCTATATCATTTTTGAAAAAAATTAATAATAATTAATTATTGAGATGGAGTAAACACAAAACAGAATAGGATAAACACAAATTTCTGCGGAGTAAACAGAAATAGAAATAGACAAAAAATAAACAAAAACCTGCATAGGTGCTTAATGCTTTCCTACAGTCTCCTTTAAAAATAAACATAAATAACTAAAAAATATGCGGCGATAAATAGAAATACCGTAAAAATAAATAAGGCTCACTTGAGATAAATGGTAAGAATTTGAGGACTAAAAGTAAATAGAAACTAGCCAAGAGTAAACGGAATCCTATATGGGTGCTTACTATTTTTCTGTGCTCCTCTCTAGAAATAAATAGAAATACTTGCAGAATAAATACAAATGCTTCTAGGATAAACGCAAAAAACCTAGAATAAATACCTACCTTGCGGTGTTTCTGCCACTAAAAATGATCAAAAAAATTATGACAATAGAATAAGAAGTCTCATGCACGGCTTCCTGGTTGAAGAATTGTCATTGTTCTTATCGCTGGCTTGGAAGGCAGAATTCGTACATCATTCAATTAGTTTTGGTGTCTTTTCTTGCAATACTTTAGGCTGATGGAGTCACCAACATCACCTGAGGAGTATATTGGCCTGTCGATGCCGATTGCCTTCCAAAACCCAGACCCAGTCACCCTGTTGGGCCTTATGTTGTCAGATTCTGCAAGACCTAGTTGACCTAATAATTTCTAGAAGTAAATTCTCCATCAGTCAGCTAGATTCTATAGTATCTTTACCATATAATGGATCTGATGATCACTTAGCTAGATTCTGCAAGACCGAGTCGATCTAATAATTTCTCCTACTCTACACTCTGTAAGTACAAATTTTTCTCAATTTAGACCTTTTGATGGAAACATTGGATTGTTAGTTTGTTATAGAGAGGATCCCACTAAAGTAACATTGACCATGGTACTAGCTGTTTTTCTTTTGTGCTATTTTTTTTTTAAAAAAAGAAGAAAGATATTATAACTAAGAAATTATATCCAACAGGGTGTACATCACATGGCCGCACACACCGCCAATCACAACTACTCATTTTTGTAAGCTCCATTCATCAAGCGCTTATCTTAGTGCAGTGCTATAAGAACGGGCGGCATGCACGGTTACATGATGCACACCATGTAAGATATAATTTCTTCGTATAACCATCTTCTTACTTGAGCGCACAAATCATCCTAAGATTTCTAGGCTAGAAAGCTTGCCAAAAGGGTATGACCACGGGCAAGAACCGCAGTTATAACTAGGATTGTAAATAGGTTGGATTGGATCGGATCGGGATATGCTTGAGCTCGACCTGACCCATTTTCATATTCAAATTTTTATTTTAATTTTTTTGAAAGAATCTAAGGGAGGATACCTGACTAAAATTATGTAAGTCCTGATATTATCCCCTCAGCCTCATTCTCATGGCACTTGGATACTTTGGCTCTTTGAACCCCAGTTCCTTTCCTCCATTTTTAGTGTATTGGGTGTTCCTTCCCTGTGGCGTGGCCAAGTATAAATTCAATGGATCTATTTGTGATACTAAAGCCAGTGCTGGATATTTCATAATGATATATCTTGTATGCTGCCTTTCGAGAAAATAATTCTTGTAGGGCTTTGGTGGAGCTCCGTTTTGGTTAGAAAAATCCATTCATCTACAGTAGTGGATCAACAAAGTATCTTCCACAATGAACACACTCATCCTACTCTTTTGGATATTTGGGATTTGAATTATTGTCTGCTATTCTTCAAGCTAACCATGCCTGCAATGAGGCTATTCATCCAGATTGGTTTGTCCGTAGGGGCATTCACTGGACTTTCATTTAGCTTCACCTATTCCTCGTTTTTTCTTTTTTTTTTGCTACAACGGCAGCTCACACCGATGGGTATGAACAAAGTTAGAGATGAGAAGATTATACAACGAAGTAGGGACCGACATGTGGTCCATCCAAAAGTAGCTCTATATTTTCTTGTTCTTGAGGACTTTGCCCTCTTCATTATAAAAAATAATAACAAAAATAAACAAAAAAAAAGAAAAACAAACGCCTTAACTTGAGATGGTCAAGGATTCCTAGGTAAAATTAATTGAATATTAACACTAAATAGTTGGTATAGAGGCTCTCAAGATCTACCTTCCATGGTCTTTCCTTGACTCTGTGTGTGTGTGTGTGTGTTTAAAGAGAAGGAGAAGGGTTGCAAACATCCACCCAACCCATTGAACTAATAAATTCGAAGTAGTTGCTTTAAATTCGAAGTGGTTGCTTTAAATTCGAAGCAGTTTAAAATGGACTTGAGCGTAGGTTGCTAATAATTGGCCCTTAAATCAGTTGGCATGTATAATGTCACTCAATATTTAAACCGCGTTGCTTTTTTTCTTTTTTTGTACTATTGTTGGTGCAAGCAGAGATTTGTTCCAAAATTATATAATGCTGGCCATTGTATAAAGAGTTACACTAGCTCGCTCCAACGGAAAAAATAATTTTCATGGGAATTTTTTTTTAAGGACGGATTTTGATAAAATTACCAAATTATGATTAGGGTATCATAGGTTTCAAACACACATAACAACTTTTTGCATGCAGAGAAAGGCTAGCGTCCATCAAATTCACATTTTTATTATTATTAGCTTTTTCCTACTATTTCTAAGACTAGCTTGTCGGTTATAATTTTGTCGGCTCTCTGTATGAACTGGAGTTTGTCAGCTCTCTATGTGAACCGATGTAAGGTATCTCTCTCTCTCTCAATATGAGCTTTTGACATTATTTTAGTATGAATACATCTAAAAAAGTTAAAATATAATATATCGAATAGTCAACAACAATAAAAGCTATCCACCCTGCAGCTCCGTTTGCCTCTTGATAGATATGACTAGCTGCAAAAAATATGCTCCTTCTTGCCAGACTCCAAATGTCCTAAAGTAGAGGATGAGTGCCCACCACCCCAGCACACCTCTAGATCTAATCAATCACTGTAGTAGAGTCAGGTCGCCCTGAACCAGGATAGCTCCTTCAAATGCAAGCATAGGACTTTGTAGGTCGCGCTGCCTCAAAAAGAGCAGACAGTGTTCGTTGTCAAATATTATTTTTCCAGATTCAGGTTCCATTTTCCAATGTCTAGATAATCCATATGTCTAATGCAGATGAATGGGGAATCCACCAAAACATTTTAAGCCAGTTGATTGCAGCTGCCCCAACATCTCTTCTCTTCCACGTAGAACCACCATCTATTGGAGGCACCTTTTTTTTTTTTTTTTTTTAAGAATATATTGGAAGCACTTGATTGCCTATGATTCCAATTGCATCTAATTAGAACTTCAGAGAAACAGAAAATGCTCTTTCACATTGCAGCCTTCTGCCTGCCATCATGCAGCTGCCGGGTTTTTCAGCAACCTGTGGTTAATCTGCAAGTGCCTAAAATCCCCCCAGCAGACCATCACAACTAGAAAAAATCACCCCTCAAGTCTAAAACACCTCTCTAATACTGCTATATAATGTTCTAAAAAGAGAGCAGGCCAACCTATGGCTCAGATAGAATGACAATTTTGTTTTATGCAGGCAGGGCAGATGGGGCAAAGTGCAGCTGATGTGGGGTTAACAGCCTTAAATCACTCACCCCAACATTCCCTACCATTAATCTTAGCTTCATGAGAACTGACCGAACTGGAATTTGCCTCTTAACTTATTCATAAGTATAAAAGAAAGGTTCAATACTGTGTGACTCTTGAACATGGCAGTTGGTGCCAGTCTTGAATCTGAACCTGAAGAGACAATTGCAGTTTCATTCAAGAATGCTGCACTAATTTGAAGACAAAAGGTCACCAATACATGCAGTCTCTGGACTTGGGTGATCCACAGACACAGACGAGTGTGCATGCATGCCTGTGCTTTGCATGCGCATGAACACGCGCACACATACAGAGAGTCAGAGAGAGAGAGAGAGAGTAAAAGTTTTGAACTTTGAACACATTTTGTCACCAAAGATTGCAGGCACTAGATCTTTTGCAGCTCCATAGAAAAGTAAACTTAAATTCTGTAGCATTTGAAGGAATGTGGGTTAAGTGAATAAGAACTGAAGGTCTCTCATAATTAGATCAAGACCCCTTCCCCCCATCTCCCTTTTTCCTTTTCGGAAGGGAACAAAGGAAGCTAACGTAACTCATAATTAGATCAAGACCCCTTTCCCCCATTCCCCCTTTTTCTTTTCAGAAGGGAATCAGGGAAGCTAATGTCACTGATAAATACCCTTCGCAACAGAAAAAAAGGGTTCAAATAAAATTGCATGGAGGTTTATGTTTCTGGAAGGTCACAATGCATTGAGGGCATCAAGTTGGCGCTGTAGATCCTCAAGATCATCCACCACAGGGCTCGCCTCTCCAACAACCAGTGACTCCGGATATTTGTCAGCGCTTGGGAGCTCATGGGTAAGCCCTTCTGGAAGAGCACCTGCGTGTGTTTGAGAAGAGGTGCAGGAATGAGAAAGATTTAAACCAAGCAAAGAGAAAATAGAGGTTCCGCCATGGCAGATAGATCACCTGATGCACTGGAAGCATTTGATGTTTCCATCTTGCTATCATCAACAACACTGTATAAACAAGGAAAATCAGAATATCAAGAAAAGCTGAAGTCTTGTAAGTGAACCTATCACAAGAACTCTTTAAAATGGACAGGTAATATTGAAGATTTTAGGAAGATCATAGTTTAGAACATAAATATAAACCCTTTGACAAATATTAGCACTCTTATTTTATCAGCAATCTGAAGCATCCATTGCCTCAAGATCAAACCTAAGAACATACAAGGTTTGACATTGTGCAATGACAACATCTAGCAGATGGATGCCAACATGTCTACCTCAAACCTTGATATCCATTAAATTGTTTTAACTATATATACATCCAATACACTAGGGTAATGTAATGGTGTAGTTACGTTTATTTGGTTGTCTGCGATAATGGAATTAATATAAAAATCACCTTCATCCTCTGTTTATAGAGAATAATTCAAACTTCTGAAGCAATGTGCTTAAAGATGTTAATCTATAATCTAGAGTCCGGTTAGCAATAATCACTGCAATACTTGAATGCAGGAAAATACTATGAAATCCACCCATCTACCAACATCAGCAAGAGCAGCTCCTTCAGATTGAGACTTGCTCAATTCCCATGTCTACTAAATTCTAATTTTCTTTTGGCAATAATGTGACAGTGATTTGAAGGTTTCTTCAATATCCTTATCTCAATCATGCTTGCTATTGAATCACTTACTGACCTCACCTAAACGTAACATTTATTAAGTTTCTACTTTTAAGGCAGTGATTACTTGATCACTCAAAGAGAACACTTTAATTTGTATGAGAAGTAGATTATTGAGGCTCAAGAGCATGTAATAGTTCCCTACAAACTCAACATTTGCCTTATAATCTTATGATAGCTTATGTGAGTTTGTATCACATGCAACATATTGATATAGACAACAATTTCAAACTACTAATTGACATGCAAACTTGTCTATTTCTGTCGTACACTAGGATATGACATGAATATGCCTTTTGACAACCTGTTCATGCGCCCGACGGCCCACCTAGCCTGCACATGCCCGAAGCATTTCGGACAGGCTTCGGCCTGCATTTTAAGCCTGGCGGGACAGGCCGGGCTTGAAATATGAGCCCACCTATTAAAACGGGCCAGGTTAAGGTTTAGTTCAGCTTGGCCTGAGCCAAAGTCTCATATAATATATAATGTATACTTATGCCTTAGAAATCTGGTTGGTGACCAAAAAAAATATTAATAGTCCCCCTTTCATGCACGAGCACTCCTTATGAACAACCATAAAAAGTGCATGGGCCTTGCCAATCCTTTTCAAGTATTTAATCTAGGCAAGTATTTTTTTTATAACTTTTAAACTGAAAAAAGAGGATCCAGAAAGTCCGAGGCTTGACCCGAAGCCCAAGTACCATGCTCAAGCCTGACTAATTTTAGTTATATCTTTGGTTGAGCCCAAACCGAACCTACCATGGCCCGCCTATTGAATAGGTCTACTTTGACATGTCTGATATTGCCAGATCAGAGACCAGAAGATGTGCAGATTTTATGCAAGAAGATGAATGATTTGTTGTGATTTTGATTATTCTTATGGATCATGCACTAGTCATATTATGTTATACTGACCGATATCATAGCGTATCAAAACATGACATAGCATAAGACATACGTCAACATAGTCAACTTGGCTGTAAGTTCCCGGTCAACAACAACAGAGAAAGCAGGACCCCCTCATCAAGTTTAGATCCTGGGAATCTTCCCAAGAATAACACCATATTCTCCACTAAAGTCAACCTGATTGACTTGATCCAAACAGGGAGCAAGGTTTCATGTGTCAGTCCATGCTGAGATCTATGTCAGCCTGCACATACCTTGTTGGGGCCATATGGGCACCTGACAATAGGTTGGTACTGACTATTGAGCATGCCAGTTCATATCAACCCATGCCAGTTCAGCACAGGTTGATATGGTTCAGTACAGCTCCATACCAAACCGTAAGGGACCCTAATATCCTCTCCTTATTTAGGTGCTGCATGGGATCTGCCATAACAGCCCCATGGCTGCAGTACTTAAATACTTGATTTGAAGTGAAGAATTTCTGGATTGATAACTTGCTGCTTCAATTTCACAGTTTGCTTAAATATTTATTGATATTTTTTTGTTTCATATAGCAATTAATCTCGAGCGGTCATGTATCTAGAATTTCTTCAACAAATCTTTCGAGCTACGATTAAATCAAGCAAGGATTTAATGGATCTAGAATTGAAAAAAATGGTTAGAATTTAAAAAATTGGTTAGAATTTAGAAATGAACTTGACTAAAACCTTCCAAATGGGCTTAAAGTTTTATAAATTGATATGCTATCAAGTTTTCTCTCAAATAAGATATAATGTCAAGCTAAAACCAAAAAAACAAACTTGTTTTCTCTAACCAATATTATATCTAATACTTTTTTTCCAACATTAAAATTGTTGAGCAAGAAAAAGAACTTCCTAAAACATAATTACATTAGCAATATGTCCCAATTATCTAGGTTATGTTTTTCAAAACTTATTTGGGAACTATCAACCATAACAATTAAGACATGGGAAGTGGATGAAAGGACCCCAAAATATACTAAATTAGGCACAAAAAATTGCAAAGAAATGCAAAAGGCATTTAAATCAGCTATAAAATACCTCTAAAGAAAAGAGATTAGTGTTTAGACTGGTTGAATATGTAGAGCAAGAAAATTCCAAAAATGCTAGATTAAATAAATTACGCAAGTTTAAAGTATTTTCAGAGGCAGGATAGAAAACCCTACCTTAATCAGCTTAAATTGGGTGATCATCAAGTTGAGTTCTCGCAACAGACACTTAAACATGTTGTTGCAATGATGCCAAAGTCTAGATCTATAGAGGGGCAAAACTACCTACGAACAACAGCAAGTGATCTGAACCTAGCATAATCAGGATGACAGTGGAAATCACAGTGGAGCTGCTGGACACGATTCACTTACTAGGACTTTCTGATGAATGAGGTGACTCAGGATTAAACGATACAAGTATTGATACAAAACCCAAATTTAAAAAATCTTTTTATAGTCCTTCATCCCATTAAATTCAATAGAGCCTTCAACCAATGAACAATTTAAAGGGCAAAATAATAAGGATCAACCCAACTATCCGATCAGAAGAGGGATGAGCAATTCTCACAAATAGTTTCTGAAGAATAAGCATGCACAAACATACACACATGAAGACTTGTGCACCCAAATGAGCATATGGTAGCACAAGGAGTGCATGTACGTTCAGCTACAGGCATAGACTACTATAAAAAATGAAATAACACATCAGCACGCAACATGATGAACATGCGCATACAACAATGCATGTACACCATAAAGGTCGCATTGTGACTATAACATTTAGATGGATGTGAGTATTATACAGTGAAAAAAAAGCAGATAACTTTCCTCTTCATGTAGCTAATTAAGCTTGTAGGAGCTTGTTAAGATTACTAACAAGCATAAAGTACCTTATATTCCAGTCATTCTCCAAGTGAAGTGGGCCTTCTCTTGCTGCTGATGCTTCAGCTTCCACCTTCACCTTAGCTGCAGCATCTCTAGCTGGTTTTGTTTGGATGTATTCGTTCTGCACAATATATGTTGTTGTAACCATGACTCCGGATGCACAATATGATGGGCAGAACACGGGTTTTAATTCTATAAAATGCCACTTCATGAATACGTAGCATGCAAACTATATACCTGCCGCTCAACACATGCCAAGTTCGAACATTGTGGATTTGGTCTCATTTCCATGGTTGGAAAATAATCTTTTAGTGAATTATATCCCTGCAGTGTAAATGATGTGATGAAAGTCATCCAGAGAATGCTCTAAACATCGGTACCCCATAGAAAGTTGTAAAATTTTCCGATTAATTCAGCTTTTGTTGATCGCCAGTGAGTTAAACAATATCTATTAGGCATTCATACATTTAGTGCATATGCTAAAATTGTGGAGTTTTTTTTCCCGAGAAAAACAAGATATGTAACATATGAATGCTGATTAAAAGACTTGAAACACATAAAGCTCCAGTGGTGGTGCTAAAAGTTCTACATAAGTACAAGAACTTAGGTACAAGTTGATGATGGATTAAATTTTCAAGAGTTGAACTTACCAAATAAGGAGAAACTTGGCCAAACTTCAGCAAGTATTTAAGCGCATTCTGAACTAGGAGACCAGCAACAACCCCCTGAATAGATAATCTATCTCCAGCTAGTAAAATTGGGTAAAGATAACAATGCTAGCAAACAATGAACAGCTTTTCCAAGAACAACTGATGACAAATCATATCGGGAAATAGAAAACCAGCATTATCACATTAGGAAAAAGCAAAAGAGGATGGGAAAATGGCATACATACAGCATTATATGCTTAATCTTTTCAAATAAAAAACAGAAAAAAAATTCAGAATATTATGCTTATTTGTAAGAATACAGAAGCTGCTAAAGAAAATTATTATCATGAAAATAAATATGTTATCAGGGCCACTAAAGCAACTCTTACAAATGAAGGGAATTTTATTGTCTTAGAGAAAATACAGGTAATAAATTCATTGGTTACAAATGTTAAGTCCAATGAAGAAAAGTTGAGTTCTTGAACCCTGAGTAAGAATTTGTAATCAACACTGAAATTCCAGTTTTCCATGATAGGCAGTATGGTTATAGATATACTAAAAATACAGGGAAAACAATGGTTAAAAATCAAATCATAATAGTCCAATAACATCATTATATTCCATTGCTCAATTTATCCTGGCAATCAAATTAATAGCTGCATGGAAGAAATTAAAACTGAGACTATGATTCAAATTCTGGAGACAACAAATGGAAAGATGATGGAAGAAAGGAGAACATTTCCGAATTGAAAAAAACAAATAAACACCTATAAGAATACCATACAAACAATGTTTGGATAAACATAAGCATGTGCCAATGAAAAATCCCATATTGGGATGCACCCTAAAATTCCTGCCAAATTACTAAGAATTAAACAGCTCAGAATTAAGTGCAACTAAAAGCAACACATGTTACCCTTGATGAAAATCTTTTGTAACTAAAAGAGAAAGTATTTTCATGGTGGTGAATGTGTTAAGATCCAAAAATGCCCATAGCTACTCAGGTAACACCAATTCATTCAATGCATTTCACATGTAACACAACTATGCACAACCTAGTAAAGGTAAGTCTCCTAGCTTTCAAGTTTTGCATGAACAGCGTTGCTTAGGAATTGACACTGATCCATATAGGATCATGCTCTTAAACATTAGTGGGTTAAATGTTGATCCATAAAGCTGATCCTATGTGGATGGCACAAGGCTTGCTAGTTGAGGTAACTCAAATATCCAACAAAATCCATAGAGAATCACAACTAGAAAACTATTCTGAAGTGCTGTAGGTAAATTGGCTGCATGAATAACCCAACATATGGAATTACAGTTGATGCCACCCCCTCACGTAAAGCATGTGCAAAGTAATTGGATACAAAACATATACCATATAACTATATAAATATACAACAGTTTCTCTAATTAATACACCTTACAGTTTATTACTCTAAGCATGAAAATACAATGTTTCCAATCATAAGCTGGATGACTGACATATATGACTGTCGCAATAACTTTTAAGAATATCATAATTTTGATGGAAAGATATTTCGAAAAAGATTAATAATTGTTTCTTGAAATGAAAATGAGCCTACAACACCTTGATTTTTTTCTTTGGCTAATAGAAGTGAAACAGAGGAGACACGTAAAAAGGAGAGAGAATCTCCTCACCATGGTTGTTGGCAAAGATGCAGCACACACGCCTTCTCGCTTGAGTGTACGTTCATCCACTCCAGATGCTACAACCTATAACACATTAGAACTTTATCAACAGTTTCATACAGTCAAACGATACAAAATGATGGCAAAACTAACAGGTTAACATTCACTTGGATCATCATCAGAGCACAGGGAGAGATGCCTCTTATATCGATAACACATCACATTAAGTTTTAGTTCATTAATGTCTCCACAACATCAAATAGCATAGTGCACATAAAAGGACCAACATATTAATTATGTAACCAAGATCATGGCAATCTTACTAAAACGGAAAGGATAAAAGATTTTTTTTTGGTAAAACAATGAAACAGTAAGAGATTACTAGTGTAAGGACAGCCTTTAAACAATAACCTGGGTAAACCATTTCAATAGAACCTTAACATCCCCAACCACATTCTAGAATCTAAACTTTTGCTATTTATTATCATCTCCATGAAGAAAGAAAATGTTGTGCATTTGCTCACTGCCACTCGCTATGTACAGACATTTCTTTTGGGTACAATGGCAGTTCATACCCGCCGAAGGTGGGTGCATCCAACAAAATCAGAAAAAAAAAGATAACATAGAGAGTGAGGCACCGACACATGGTCCCCCCAGGTGAAAGCTCCAGAGTGGTAGGCCGCAAATGAGGCTACCCAATCAGCTGCGCTGTTCGCCTCCCTGTAGACATGTTTGGCCCATGATAGGCCTCCCTCGTCCAAGAGTCTGCAAACATCGTGGATCAACGGGCTGGACCCTTCATCAAACTCCAAATCTTGAATGCACTCAATCATCAAAGCCGAGTCTCTCTCGAGCAGGATGCGACCCGCACCCAACACCCACCTCGCATAGATGACTCTCTCCCATGCAGCCCTGAGCTCAGCACTGACCACAAACCTGTCGAAGATCTGCTGGCCCCCAGCTGCTATCAGACGGGCATCATGGTTTCTGATAACAAAGCCCACACCTCTAGTGCATCCTCCCTCACTAACACTGTCATCAAAGTTTACCTTGAGAAAACCATAAGGTTGGGGCTCCCATGAGACTTGCACGGTCTTGGGCGCTGCATTAGCAAGAGGGGAGCCCCAAATTTCTCCGGCCGGCTCCAGGGACGAGGGCATAGCGCCGCGGATAATCTCCTTCGCATGAAGAAGAGTCATCTCCGCTACTGACCTCGAAGACTCGGGCATTCCTATCTAGCCAACAGTGGTAAGTAAGTAGGCAGCCCTGATCTTGGGACTCTCCAAGCCTGGCTTCCTCGCTGAAGTCTCCAGAAACAATAGAAAGTCCTCAGTCGTCGACCACCCCAGCCCTGGATCAAGGGGACCCCAGGCACACCCCCAGATCTGGGCAGCCCTCGGGCATCCTCTGACGACATGGAAGATAGACTCCACCTCCAGGCAATCCAAGCATACCGGAGAAACCTGCATCCCTCGCCGGGCCAGCATGCCTCTGGTAGGTAAACACCCCGAAGCTACCTTCCAGACAAACAAGGCGACTCGTGGATGAATGCAGAGCCTCCAGATCCAGCCCCCCTCCATCTGACGAGCTGGAGCCCTCCTGATCACCTGGGCTAAATCCCGGGCCTTCACCTCTGGCCTCCCAATCGTGCTCCACACCCTCCTATCCACAGCTTCCACAGCCGAAATCGACAGAGATAGGACTTGCTTGGCCAGCCACTCCCCAAAAGCCCGTCGAATCAGATCCTTGTCCCATGCATGCCCACTAGGGGTAAACAGGTTGCAGACTCTACGCCCCTCTAGGCATCCAGCATCGATCAAGGTAGGCCATCTACTAAGAGGCCTCTCAAAGAGCCAGCTATCCTCCATAACATCGATAGCCCGACCGTCTCCTAAAAAAATCAGAGATTTTGCCCATACAATTTTCAAACATCTGCTGAGAGAATAAGCTTCTCTATACTAATAAGTGTCACTACCAATACATCTAGTTAATACAACTAGAAAAAACTCCTTAGCCATTGTAGTTCCAACGAGAAAATGGGACTGACTCCCTGCAGGATATTGATCCTATATTGGACCGGGATGTCCCACCTATCCTGGAAAAACAAGTCAGGGCAGGGCAGGTACAAGGCTTGGTTTGATCAATAGCAAGAGTGACTTGAACAGATTGCCGAATTCCAAGAAGAAAAGAAGAAAGTACCTGGTGGCCATACTCTCTTTCCTTTTGCTTTAGTGACGGGGTTAATATAGGCGGAGACCGAGAAACAGGGAGAGGGAGAGAACAAGAAAAAAATTGATGTTTCACTTATACTTGTTGGTTCTTTTTTAAAAATGTTATTGATATCACAGCTCTTGAAACCATTATTGGCACCATACACCCCATCTGTCTCAAAAACCACTTAAATATAGAATTTTTTTTTTAAAAAAAAACACTAAAAACTCATTTAAGATAAAAATTCAAAAAAAAATTGAAAACAAAACACACACACAAAAGAAGTCCCTAGTACAAGATTAGGGTGACAGCAGGTCAGATTTGAGTTGGGTTTGGCCACATCTATACACAAACCTTCGCGTATCGGGTTGTGATTTGAGGAAAAATCAGATCTTCAATAAGTATTTTGCTAGTTTTTTAAATTATTTTTCTAGGCAATTTAATGCACCCACAATACTTCCTTAAGAACTCTGAATTATGAAAAATGTTGATAATAAAAAATAATTGAAAATGAATTGAAAGGTAGATATCATTTCAGCTATTACTTTTGGTTCATCCATGCAACCAAAAGATAACAGAAAAATTCTAATAAACAAAAACCAAGACAAATGTTAAGTCATAATAAGTATATGGTAGAAAACCAATTTTTTTGGGATCCAAGCTCTACCCAATGGCTAACTGGGCCCAATTTTTAGATCCAAACCCTACATTTCGGGTCAGGTTAGCAGGTTATCAGCCTCCATTGCCACCCCTTACCAGACAGTCATTGGCACCATATCATCCCAATAAAATACCGATACATGTATGGCACTAGTATCTTAAACATTGCTGACTAGTCTTGTCTCAATCAACCAAAACATTCCACATCTCACCTCAGTTCATCATCCAAAATAAGGCTATCAAATGCCATGAGCCTTCTTTTTCCTCGCTAATGTAAATACCTCTCCTTTTCTCTGCATATGCATCTTCTAACAGTAACAACTGAAATCTTTGCACCTCTTTTTCGTGTGTATCTCAGCTGCCACAAACATAACATGCAGTTGCACTAACAAAATCAACACCTACCCATGGTATTGTGAAGTTTGTATGAATGTAAATTTGATACTGTTACTTTCTGATGTCTAGAGCAGAATTAACTGTTTCCCCATAGCATCAGCTATTAAAGAATAAGTGCACTTTAGCCATATGCAGCCACATCCAGCACCTCTTTGAAACAAGGTTGTGGCTCAATCAATGCTACAAGATATGTTAGATAAAAGACACAGTTTCATCACGTGAATAAGTCTATTTCATAACACTCCAATATAAGACAATAACAAAAGTCAACAAGCACAATCAGTGCAACTTTTGTTTCCCTCTTTTCTTATTAGCAAGGCCTCTTTAAGCATCTGCAGAGCAGCTAATCAAATGTTTATGGCTCAAATTACAGAGCTTCAACATTTCACTTGGACAGAACAACTAGCATCAATGAAGACAATTGCGCCCACAAAAGTAGAGGCCTAAGTACAAAAACCAAAATCTGAAGATCAAGATAGCAAGTATCATCATTCTTGCACATATAATGGACAAGTAATTTCTCTTAATATGTGTTCCTCAATATTGCCTCATAAGCAACTTCACACTAATCCTCATGGATACACCATTGTACAATTACCCTGCAAGCATTGTCAACTTCCATCCCACGAATGACTTAACACCAAACCCAATCAACAAGAACCATGGGTTATAAGAAACCATAATCTTAAATCCCAAAAAATGATTGCTAACTTGCCACATTTGTTCTTATCTCATGCACAGGCATGTCTTCAGTTTGTAAATTGTTTCCAATTCTGTATGTTTATGTGCATGCATCCACCATAATAAATAAGGATAAAAAGCAAATCAAATGCTTAACAAAGTTAGTAATTCCCATAAGTGATACAATCAGTGTAACATTCATGAAATTCAAACTACCAGGTCACCAACTGTAGTCACAGTGTATCAAAGCAAATATCTTATTCATTATTTAATGACAAGACCCTTAAGATAATATGATTCGAAGCAAAAATATCATTTTCAAAATTTAATGACAAAAATACCCTATAATTTGCTAGTTGCAATAGAAAGCAGGGCCCTCATACAAAGTGGTAAATTATGTACAACTAGTTTACTCTAAAAAAGGTTAGTAAGGCATAGAGTTGCAGACAAGCCAAGACGAACCGAGTGCTGGGCTGCTTGGGCTCAGCTCAGAAATTAATTGAGCTGCTTGAGCTTGGCTTGAACTAAAGCCAAGCTCAACATAACCTGTTCAGGCTCAGCTCAGCTAACCCTTGAGCCAAGCTTCAGTCGAACCAAGTGGAGCTTTCTTTCAATATCTGAACAAAACACATGTTCAGACTTGGCTTGTTTATGAGCAGAGCTGAGGTCAAACAACCTCTTAATGAGCCAAGCTCAAGCTGGAAATCTGGGAAGAAAGTATTCATGTACACATTGTAATTCCACTGCATGGTTCTTGAACCCAGGTAAAGACATATTAACTTACCAAAGGAGGGGCACATGCAAAACAAGCAGTTTCCCCAGGAACCAGCAGTTGTATATGACCTGAAACAGCATCTTCAGATACACCTGCCATAAAAAATCTTAAAAGTTTTAGTTCATTCCTTCCCCACAATGCACAGCTGATATATCATAGGCAAATCCGCCTGGTGTTTTATATTCAGCATCATAGAATTTGAGCTTTTGAACTTAAACGGAGGCAGATAAATAGAACAAGAAATAATTTAATGTTCACATTCGAAAACAACCATGAGTTGGCCTTTCTTTCTACTAATCTAAGCAGCTTATAAATGCCAAGGCAAAAAGGTATAGAGAAGTGCTTTCTAAAGTATAGATTTTCCATTCTTCCAATAAAAGATGGTTGCAAAGAAAAGATATTACTATGACATACATATAACCCAAGAAAATAGAAGGCTGGAGCTATCAACTCCTCAATATATGAATCCAGGGATTCTTCTCCTGTCTTTAGACAAGTTATAGAAGCTTTTACATTTGTTTTAAGTCAATGATGCAGTGAGAACAAGGACTATGCCAAGGTTTGCTCTCAATTGAAGGCAGTGGGAACTCTTATAAATGCCAAGGCAAAAACTAGAAGCCCCATCTTGAACCAGAAGCCATGGACTGGGAACCCACAAATGTCATCTCTCTAGATACCTTGTTGGATGATCTTATTGATGGTGAAGATGGGATGGAGTGGACTGAGGAGCAATGGTAGGTAGAAAAGGCAATACAATGTAGAATTGAATAAAGAAGCAAGGCAAAATATAAGTTGAATGGAACAAGCGGAAGATTCCATTGCAGCCATAAGAAGCCATTATCGATAAATGTAACATAATATACTCAAGTGCATGTTACCTTATTCTACATGCATGCATGGCTACTGTAGCAAGCATACCATTTGTATGTAGCAGATATATTGTATAATTTCCCTCATGAAAAGAATAGAAGGACGTAACAGTAAATTAGATGATACATCTCTGTAATATACTGATAATAAAACCCCAACCCAATCCCCCAATTTGACTTGACATAAATCATAGATCCTTCTTATAAACATGGAATAAAAAAGTATCTAGCGAAATATAAGTATATGAAGGGTAGAATTGCCAGCAGAGATGGACATGAGACCTCGGAAGCAGGCAGAATGGCCTCCACCCCTCCACCACCATGGCTGGCCTCTACTGAGCCATTAAACAGAGAAGAAAACAGAGGAACATAGAGAGAGAGAGAGAGAGAGAGGATTGAATTCACCATGGGGTGTTGCCAAGCACCTTGAGCTTGCTGGATTCAAAATACAATCAGATTCCGCCACCGACGGCAAGATCCAGGCAACTAAGGTGGTGGCTGGCTGCTATCAATGCCAGCTGGATAGGGGTTGGCAATGAAGAAGCTGAGCAAGGCCGAGCCTTGAAGGGATTTGACAATGGAGAAGCCGAAGACAAGGCATGAGCATGATAGATGCAATAGAGGACGAGCCAAAGACAGAGATGGAAGCAAGGGTTTTCACAACGCCAAGCAAACTGAGTGGTTTGACCTCGGCTCATAAGTGGTACAGGGTGAACCGAGTGGTTTTAGAACGGTTCGCTCCATTGGCCCATGGTTTGACTAGAGTTGCCCCTGAATCAAGCATGTCTAAACCGAGTTGTCCTAGGTTCGGTACAAATCGGATCGTTCGGTCTGGTTCGTTTGATTTTTAAAGCCTTAACATAGTTTCAAAATGGCACATATATGGTACAACCTTATCTCTCTTACACTGTCAATGTATCTGAAAATTTGTTTTCTAATCACTATGACTTATCATAGCCTATACTTCTAAAAGCTTATCCCGATAGTTTTGCCATCGAACGATTTTATCTTCATCCTTACGAGGCACAAGGTCACTTTTATGAGGAGGCAGAACAAGAGTGTGTCCTATCTTACCCAAGTTAGGCACATAATGAGATCTTCTCTAGCTTATTTTCCTATCATGTGTATGATGTTCCAGCTTAACCTTCATGCATGTGTACAATGCTTTTTATGTTCATGGCGCATAACTATACTGTGCCTAGTAGTCAAATTACAAGGTGGGATATCTAAATTGATTAGCAACACTGTTCATCATGATCTACAATGTCCAGAAAGACTAAAATAAAATTTATGTGCACATCAAATGATTATCAAATGAATGCTTTTTTTGACAATAGAATAATAGCTTTACTTTGATTATTGGCTAATAATCATCCAAACCACTTAAATTCTGCCATGCATATATGTTTTAAGATATCTAGGGTATTATGGTTGGAGTGCATAACTAAATTGAAAGACCCAGCATGACAATAGCCATTGGGCATCTAAGTTAGCCTAGAAGTATTGTCTGTCATCCTCATATTTACACATTTATAAACATAGAAATATAAACGTTCCTTATAAAAAGCCAACCCAAGATACATGGAAGACTTGATGGTCATGGTAACATTCCTTGTAAGATTTTACAAACCATTGTTTGAAAAAATATTTCCAGCACATAACAACAAACCAAACTTTATTTGAGTGACTAAACCACAAAAATTCTAATGAAGTTGAGAGAATTTTTACAACATAAAATTTGATCATAATAACCAATATTTCTATATCTGAACCCAGTTCTGATTTTTGATGTCACAGCATCATGCTGGTTATACGGTGATAAATAGAAGAGATGAATTAAATATTTCTTGTCCAAAGTTACTGCTAGATTCTAAAACAAATATTTAGCTAAAAGTAAGGGAGCTAATATTATCAGTACACCCTACAATCACAGCTAATGGACACAAATTGCAGTGATATAGCAGCCATCATCCAAGGTCTCAACAAATAAATAGAAAATCACAGAAATATCATGATTGAATCTTCAAAAATAAATGAGAGCATGTATGTTACCAGACTCCATCCATGTCTGACCCAGCTCATTGCATGCCTGATCAACAAAAGTAACAACTGTTTTAGAAACAGAACAAAAAGAAAATGAGAATGCCCATGCTAAAGCATAAGAGAAGGGTATCATTAAAATCCAAAAAAACTGCAAAAGATGATAGTTGCAAAACAATAAAATTGTTTTGTTGTCTTTTGGAAAATAATCATCATTTTGTATTTCCTATTGAGCCTGTAGAAAACAAGGTCCCATAGAAAAGGTCATTACCTGGTTCACAACCATACGAGCCTCATAATTATCGACACAGCTCAAAACAAGATCAACTCCAGTACTTCGTCCAGATTTCTGGGAGCCTTGAAATTTAAGACTCTCCGTGAAGATTTCAAACCCTTTTACAGTTGTGATGTTTAATGAATAGCTCTAAGGACAAGAAAAGCAGGAGTCGTCACCATAAACATTTGTATATGAAGAAGACAAAAAGATACAAGAAATGAAGTCAACTTTAATTGACGCTGAAGATCAAAATAGATATTATAATATCCTTTTCTTCTTTTTTTTTTCTAATTACCAGCAGTTAAAAAAGTGAGTACATTAATCAACCATTCATAAACACAACTTGTGGTGATAGATAAATTGGATATTAAGAATTAAAATTTTTGAACTTTTTGTTTTGATCATTTACCCTATCATACATTTATTATATAGTTAAATGCAGAAATACATAAAAACACACATCATATATAGCATGTGGTGGCAGAAGCACTAGTTTCTTTTCATTGTTGCTTACATGCCATGTAGCTTTTTGAGACAAGTAACATTTCGTAAGACAACTTGGAATCCAGGCAATGTTTTTTGATACATTTATATTGAGGAATAATTATGCATCCAGGTAAATGAGAGGCTTACAACGATGAAAATGCAAATAGTCGTTGCAGTTCTTCAGTTATTGGTCTACCTGAATAATTGAGCAGCCTATTAACCATACCACAAATGAGACTGCAAAACTTGAGAGGCCTCGAAAGGTCTCCTACTCCTACCAAATATATTTCAGCCTATGTGAAACATATGCAAGGTTCAGGCGCTAGGCAAAGTCCTAAGAATTCATCTTCACGCAGTTCTTCACCCAGACATTACAATTAGAATAAACAGTGGATGAAACAACATAAAGGTCATCAAAAGGGTTACTCCACAGTCCAAACCATATAGGTCAAAATTTCCACATTCTCCATCAGCCATGCAATGTAGGCATTACCAACAGCCTTTCCACCTATATTGTGAGGAATATATCCATATTCATTGCATCATGATCCACATGAATGTTTGGCATCCACATTTGAGTTACTAGTCTCATGTTCGAGTTTGCATCAGTGTACCAATCTAAGTTTTTTTTCACTATAATAGATGGCAGTTACAAGTACAACTAATGAAATGCTA
The DNA here is from genome assembly GCA_025769935.1 of Phoenix roebelenii. Taxonomy (NCBI): domain Eukaryota; kingdom Viridiplantae; phylum Streptophyta; class Magnoliopsida; order Arecales; family Arecaceae; genus Phoenix; species Phoenix roebelenii. Next base: position 3,485,404 of record JAOXJJ010000263.1, read on the forward strand.
GGATATAGCTGCTGAAGGTCGTGATAATGATTCTCGTGTAGACTAGCCTACATTTCTCTAAATGATCTAATGATTAACTTAATGATAGTGATGTACCATTGTCTTTGCTATAAGAATGTTGAATCTTGATACACTATGACTGGAGGGTGCTTGGAATTATAATAGTAGAACACTTCACAAAGTTGTGTACATGACTTTAGTTTTATATAGAACTCTTGCGCTATACTATGACAGTAGATTAGATTTGTTATGCCTATAATTCTATAATAAGACAACACAATTTGAACTTGATAAAATTCACTAATTTGCTGACTGATTGGTTGTATGCACCTATATACACAAGTATACATACATATGCACCTATATACACAGAGGTGTACATATAAGCATGTACAAAGTCTTATGGGAACTCTCACAAGTCATTTTATATAGCATGGTGAAGTCTTAAAGTGGTAGTAAATGGTAAATAAAATTTGGACCATGATACACTCACCCTTGAGAATTTTGAGTTTATTGAGCAGTGCTTTTACATATCCTAAATGAACTTTCAGTAAAAAATTTGCTTATAATAAATTCAACAAATTAATGATAGGGTTAGGTTTATAGGGTATGCCTCGTAATTTATTATCGGTAGGTTTAAAGTTATGCTAGACCTCATTGTTTCCTTACTTCATTAAATAAACAGAAACATGAATATATATACTTGTGGTGACCAGACAGACCAGACATTGCCTCATTTACATGTGCATTCTTTTCCCCTATGGAACGTCTATAGCAGCATCACTATGTGACACAAGTAATCATCTCAACTATTTCATAGCACCCAAACTAGTGTACACTTCCAAGATGCCTACAGGTTCTTGACAATCAGGTTACTCCTTAGTTCGCTATATAGCAAGGTTTTAAATACCATTACTGAACCCTATAACATTTTCCTATCAAAATGGTTCTGTACCGGTATGGTATCAGTACCAACATTATGTGAGAAAAAAAAAACTGTTGGTATACATCAGTACTGTCGATATGGTACCATCAGCATGCACCAGTACAGACCAATAGGTCTGGTACATTAAGTATGTACAAATAACAGGGTTTCAATGTCTCGACACCTGTACTGGTGCTGGTTCCATGTTGGAAAGGTATAGTACTAGTTGTACCATTTTGTACTAATAGTTTTTGAATCCATGCTATATAGCTTCTTACCATAGTCATGTATCAGCCACCACAAGTTCAACTGAACAGTAACATTTGTACCTATATAATCAATCATATGATGGTGTGTTATGGTGATAAGGATGATGATTTATTGATTACAATGATGATTTCCTACTTAAATATATTGAATTTAGTGAGCAATTATTTGCAATTTTCACAAAGAATTTCCAAATGATACATTTAAAAAAAATGAGATGAGTGTGGGTTCATTCTATCTACACAAACAAAAGTTACTGATAGAGGCAAAAAGCACAATGATCAATTCCTCTGTTCTATGGAGATAAACCATAATCATGGCCAAAACCATGAAGCTTGTTGTAACTACTTGGAATATTATGAGTCATCCTTTGACATACTACATTCTTATATACGGCTAACTGTGATGTTATTTCCATGTTACACAAAATAGAAACGGACCATATTTTCTTAGTCACAAAGATATCACAACATGTTAAATCAACTACATTATGACCCTTTACCAAGGATCGACATCCACATCAGCATTGCCACGAGAAGCTTATATCCATGCCGGCAATCTTTTAGCTTTCTCACCCCTTCATAAAACCTTATTATACAGATATATGGAGATGTCATCTATATTGTTGTCAAACTTTCGCTGTAGTTTAACATTATGGAAGCATTCATGTTTATCAATCATCCAATTACCAATTGCCGGATAATATTTTGATTCATCATTTCATTTCATCATCCAACGACACCACCACCACATCCTAGCGGCCCCCGCAAAGGACAAAAGAGGCATGCACTTTGCTTTATACTTGACTACTCCCAAAAAAAAAATCATTCAGATTATCACTAGAAACTTCTAATCAGGGATTTAGGTAAGTGGAAACTTTTAAGAAGATCTGTAACTCACATAATTAGTGGAAGTATCATATGGGATAAAAGCCAAGACTACTACATAAAAATCAATTTGCCATCCATGCTCGAAGGTGATTCCGCTACAATATTCCAACTTCAAGCCTAAAAATTCAAACCTTCATATGAATTATGAAGTTGGACGAGTTTTCTTAGACCAACAATTTATCCTTTGATAGGCATAACTGGCAAGGTTCGATTAGTTTATAGCTGATGCTGATGGTACAGACCTTGATAAAAATGACTAACAGATACTGTTTCCTAAATTCATCTACTGGGTCCATAGAGGAAATGCTGATCATTATTTTAATTTTCTTATACAATAACCAGCACACAAATTTTCCATATACCTATTCAGCAGTCTCATAGATTTGTCTAGTTTTTAACTTAATCACAGCAAAAACCCTATGGAGAAATGCCTAAGCAAACATATTACCTAGACTCATCCCTCCGACTTGAAGGAATCATGTCAATAAGTATCGGCGAGTTGGATGTATTAGAAACTTCCGATACTTCTGTTTGCATGTTCTAAAGATGTCAAAGAGTCAGACTTCCAAGAGCAAGTCAAACACAAAGCTCAAATAAATCCCACCAAAATGACATTGGAAGTGGACTTTTGATGTTTTTGGAGTGTGGTTAACAGTGGAGTTACAGAAACATGTATTTTAACAGAAGAACAATCAGTAACCTTTCAGTTTTCTTGAAGCATCTAAAACATGGCATGCCATCTATCATGCTAGGATCCTTATTCATTATCCTTGATGCTAATGTTCTTTAGTTATAATAACCTACAGCATCTAAACAACCTTAAGTTTCAGAATTTACACTTGCTGACCATCTTTCAAGGTATATGAAAGCATTATTGTTTTCTAGCATTATGCTTTTCTACATTTTCACCAAATAAGTTAAAATTCTCAAATTTTTAAGATCAAGAAAGGCATATGCTGATATGAATTACTAATTACTAATAAGTTTCCAACAATGGAAGAAATAGTTTTCAGGTAAACAGAAGATGAAACTATGCAGCTTGATAAAAACCAGTACCAATCTAATAAGATTTAGAATCTTTATAATCTGTGCCACGTAGCTCCCTGCTTCATTGTTTCATTGTTGCCAGTCAGAAACTCAAAATATATCTGAATCCTACTTTCTCATTGAAGCCCATGCAACATTGCTGGCAAGTTGATAAGTGTCTAACAGTTTGGCTTGACCGAAAGTATTCCCTATGTATAACTGAGTTATAACTTCTAGAACAGTAAGAAAACATGCTTCATGACAACATAATGAAGAGATACTTCTTCATCTTCTTCACCACCTCTAAAAGACTTAAAAAGCAAAAATGGAAAAAAAAGCATGGAAATAGTGCACTAGAAGGTAAAGTAATAAATAGCCAATATGTAAATACTTACTTCCAAAACAACATCTGGATTGATATCTGAAAGGGTCTGGACAGCAGCATCTGTCTTGGTCATGCCAACCTGCATGGGAGAAGTTGTGTGTGTGAAGAGGCTCATCCCTCAAGGAATGAACAATTTTAAGCAACAGGGTATTCTTTAAACTGCAACAATGTGCAAAATAGACAATCACAAATCCATTTACGAGATATCCAGACAGACCAAAACAAAAGGGCAGGAAGAAAAGACAACCAAAGTGCATCCCCACCCACCCCCCCACCAGTCCACCCACCCCAAAAGAAAAGGAGATGGGGAGAGAGAGAGATAGTTCTTAAGAAGAACCAGCATGCCTGGTCAGGACGAAAGAATAATCTGTTCATGTTAGCCAACTCCACCGTGTCATAGTCATACAACAACAAGCGACCAATTCCACACCTTGTGAGCATCTCTGCAGCAACGCTGCCTACACCACCTATACCCTGTGGCAACAATAGAAATTTCATCAATTGAGATGTAACCTAAAAAATAGATAATACTACCACACTCTAGAGTTTCACGACAAACGATAAGAAACTATTGTTTTTTAATAAGAAGAATAGGTCAACAAACTAGAATCTAGATATCTAACCTAATATTACAATATGTAAAGGTCTTGAGGAATGGTAATCATTTGCCTCCAAAATATCTTCCAAAGGCCATCATTTCCCAACCTCGTACAGTGTTGATACCATGGTATGCCATACCGGTCCGGCCTGAGACCGATACCGGATCAGCGTGGAATCCGGTACCGGTAGTTTATTGTTAAAGAACCGGTACGGGACCGGTACGGGACCGGTACGGATCGGTACGCCACCAGTTTCGTACCGGTCCGGGCTACCACCGATACGACGGACCTTGGTTGATACAGTATAGTTTATGGCAGGGACACTCAGTACAAGAGGCGTACCGAGTATCAGTACCCTACCGGATATAGTATGATACACCCAATACAGACAGGTACTTAAAATAGTGCTTCCTCCACTCTCAAACCCTCTTACTACCTCAATACCGTCTTGGCTGATCATATACTTGCTTCCATTAATAGCTATAGTAATGAAGTTTCATCTCTTCATACTCCATGGATGTTGATAAGGCTAGAAATCCTACTAGCCAATATTTAATTACTAATTCGCGTAGCTTCATAAAAAAATCCTATTTGCACTATTTGGCCTCTGTCTCATCTCTTACAATAGCACCCATACATCACCGTGTAATAGCTCACAATGTGCGCTAGATATAACACTCTATCCTCTTAGACCTAGATGTCACACTCTCCTACCCACCTGAAGTGATATTCAGCCAGCTAGTAATTTGATTTTCCATGAACAGACAAATCATAGTAATGTATTTTAGTTTTTCATCATTCATCATCATTCACTGTATAACTATGCATGCTTTTCTCTGGTTTATACACCATGAGATTTATCTGCAAAATCCCCCACTACCCTGCGCTTCCAGTCTATATCACCTCAAGTGTGCAACAAGCTCAAGCCTAGAGTTCTCGTGGCTCGACATGATTCCCTAGGATATGAGAGGCGGGTCTCCTTCAGATGTATACTTTGGCCATTGCCCTCAAGCATACATTACATCCACCACATGATTTCAGGGCAAGAGGTATGTTTTGGGTTTCAAGACTTGTTAGCTGATGCATAGCTGATGCAATCTCAGTTTGCTCAAGTGCATAGAATGTGCTGTTATAGCACTTTATTCATATATATGAATAAATATTATCATTATTGATTAATAAGTTGCGTAACATGAGATTTGATCCCTTAACAACCCCAAAATAATTTCATCAGTTATGGTTCCCACTTCCCACAAAAAAAGAACAATTCTTAGAGCAGGTTGTGACGTCAAATTTTCCAATCATTGACATAATTTTGCATTAGATAAAGATTGTTCTAGGGACATCTATATTTGATTATATTGTATCTTATTCATGACTCATACTAAAAAATCATTGTTGATCTTGGTCTAAATCAGCATCAAATTTAATCAAAAGCTCATGCAACTTTAAAGCTTATGAGAATAAAAGAAGAGATGAGACAGATACACACGACTATTGCAACCGAGAATTCTCGTATCCTTTCATAGTTCTCCACAATGCCCATGCGCTGAAGGGCCATCAGCCTACTATAGGGATTGCTGTCCACCACCTCGGCACTCATATCCTGCATACCACACCACACGCATCATAAAACTACCATATGCCAAAATTAGCAGATATTAACATATGAGGGTCGACAAAAAACAGTTTCTGTAAGAAAAAAGACCTTGACTTTGGAGCGCCGCGAGGCCCCAGTCTTTGCAAGATTCAGGATTCTAACTACTCTCTGTTGCATCTTCAGCAAACAACACCAGAAACAAAGTTAGATGGATAATTCAACAATAAGCACAAAATTGAGGAGTCTTCGATCAGAATTTTATCCATAAAATTGTGGAATCGAAAGAAGAAAAGCAGAGGAGACAGCAGACACCAGAGAAGAACGGCATCGTTAAACAATTCAAGGAACAACGTGGTATAACAGAAATTAACAGGAATAAAAAAAACAACAGAAAGAACTCTGGAACGGCCAGCAAGTCAGAAGATCCGGCGTATAAGAGAAACAGATCAATGGATACTTCACCAACTATATATATATACATACATATAAACCCTAACATATCATGAGAGATCAAATCAGATCGCCAAATTATTGGGACAATTGTGTCATCGCAACGGAGGATATCGATCTAAGAATCGAAGAGGAAATTTAAACAAGAAAACCAAAGACCAAGTGGGAGGAGACCTCGTCGATTGAATCGAGGGATTTGGCATCGGATTGAGATCGCCTGAGCGATTCGATGTCTTGAAGAAGTGATTTGAGTTCTTCCTCCATTGGCGCCGCCTCTCCTCTCTCTTGGCTCTCCCGGAGATCTCGATTCCCAAATTCTCCGCTTCCGCTTCGCCTCCGGCGTAGTCTCTCGCTCTGCGCGCCGCCCCCGAGACGCTGCCGTGTATTTCCTCTGGCGTTGCTGGGAATACAGCGGGCGATTCGCTCAGATTGATGGCTGAATCGAATCGTCAGCGCGGAAAGTAACTCGGACGGGTTAGGCGTGCGATGACTCGTAGAATAAAACAAAAATTATTCATCAAAAAACAATAAATAATTTTTTTTTCCCGGTACAACGGCGGTTTATATAGTGGGGGTGTGGATACGGCCAACAAAACCAGAAAACAACAAAACAGACAAAGAACCCAGCACTCTGTCACGCTCCATCCATACAAATCTACCAGAATGGTGAGCCGCATAGGATGCAACCCAATCAGCTGCTCCATTCGCTTTTTTGAAGATATGTAGCCTGATGGGCATCACACTCTTACAATAGTCTGCGAATATCAAGAAGTAGCGGCTTACCCTCATCTGCACGATCTCGATTCACGAACCCAATCAATCATCGTGGTTGAGTCACCCTCGAGAATGAGTCGGTTCGCACTCAATGTCCATCAGGCAAAAGAAATGCTCTTCCAGGCATCTCTGAGCTCGGCACACACCACGGAAGCATCGGCAATTCCTTTAAAAGATCCAAGGAGGGCAAGTGGATCTAGATAGTTTCATTTATGCATGCATACATCCATACATATACATACATACATATATATATATATATATACATATATACACACATGTATGTGTGTATTTATGCGTGCGAGTAGTGCGACTCAAGCTTAATTGTGCTCAACTCGAGCCGTCTGCCAAGTGGTCAGTTGAAATTAAAATTAAAAGAATAAAACTACATCACATTCGAGTACACTAGTCTACCTGTTTGTTGCGAAGTCTAAGCTGACAAACTACTCACCGGTTGAGTCTTGGTATCTCCATTATATATAGTCTTAGTTATAATGCCTTAATATATGCATTTCTTATACCATGAGTTAGTTTTGCATGATCATGCACTATATTAATCATGCATGAGGCACATGTTAGATGCATCCACCAATCAGATACACAAATATTTCTAGAGCCCAGGCAAGTCGCAATTCAACAAACCCTTCCATGTATTGACCCTTTTGCCATAGCGAAGGAATTTTTTGTGCAATTATTGTATCGGAATTGGATTTGGTGCTGGGATTATTATCAGGCTTGGGTGCAAGTTTATTATTAAGGTTGCCACTAAGTTTGACCTATCCTAGTTCAGATCGTGTCTAAATTTATCGACCTTAAGGCACAAGTTGGAGGGCACAATGGAGGGCTGAAAAGGGAGAAATTATATCCTACACCATGTCCACCATACAGCCATGCACCATACCGATCACTGCGTCCCCCCCTACGGGCACTATTCATCATACACTCCTGTCTGGGATTGACCCATAGGAAGGAGATGTGGTGATCGGTATCGTGCGTAGCTACATTGGTGCACATGGTGTAGGGTACAATTTTTCATGAAAAGGAATTGAGCTTTTATCGGGCCATTTCTTTAGCAAATCGGCCCACACTAATTGGGCTTGAAGTTGCGACGAAACTCAAATGTTTGCCAAATACTTGCCTGAGCTCATTCTAAGCTAGACCCAAGACCCACACAGGCTTGAGTAGATCTATGCGCCGCGTGCAGCTTGCAGTGTAGGGTGCAGGCAGAGTCGAGGGCTAGGCCAAGGTTGAAGGCCAAGGCACTGCAAGTAGAGGCAAGGTTGGACCATGGAGGTGGAATAAAAAAGAATGTTAGAGGGCTGCAGCTTATATCAAATTTGCAATGCCAAGTCAATTTGCTTCACTTAGTATCTTTTAACACCATTTCGTAAGTGGTTTGTTTTCGTAGGAAATTTTGTACATGGTCTAACTTTGAATATATTCGATGATTCGCATCATATCCTACCTACAAGTTTATGCATACCTTGAATATGCTAATCATTTCATAAAGCATGAATCCTTTGTGTCAATGATATCTTTTTGGTTATGTGCTGCACATTGGATCGATCTGTGATGCTGTATTAGTTTATTCTAGACTTTGATTGACATAGAGACATTGTAGTATACTTACCAATTTCCGACGATGTAGCATGCAAGCGAGCACAGGGCACCGGATTGAAGATAACTATCATTTCGTATCATTATGGCCAACAAATGTCGAATTTATTAGGATCCTCACTTTTATATTGTGCCAATCATGATTTATGCTGGTGCGACTAATCTACTGATGGTGGGCCATGTCTAAATGTAGTAGATGAGGTAGTAATATCCATAGAATTTGGATCCTCTCAAGTTTGGTGTCTGGTTCACAATCACGGCCGTCCATGTTGCGCAAGATGGCCATGGTATTTTAGGACTCTAATACAGCATGGGTCCATCTTGCAATACATAGAGGGTGACCTTCAAGTTTGGTCCCTAAACTTGAGAGGATTCTAACTTATAACGGTAAGGCACGTATAGGTGTCTTTACAACCTACAATGTTTTGTCTATAATATGGTTACCTGTCTCCCTAAAACTCTTGCCTCAGCTTTTAGGTTTCTGATACAACCAATATATAAGTAATAATGCAATGTTTCTAAGATAAATTATACAAAAACCTAGAAATATCTGACACTAGATCTTTTGAACAAGCTATTATTTAATTATGAGCACCTTGTTATTAGCTTGAAATTAAATTGGCTGGTTCGAGCTCAGCGTAGTCAGAAAAAGAACTTTGCTTGATCTTTATTTGGCTTGCTTGAAGTTATGCCCCGAGCCACACACGATGAGATGGGATGGTCTAGAGAACATTGTCGGAACCAAATCCAACATTAATATAGAACTTTATACCGCCTCTAGGTGGCGGAGTGCTTCGAGGTGTGGATTTATGTCAAAGTTGGTCTAGGGTTAAGGTTGTATCTTTCATATGAAAGAACGATTATTTTTCTTTAACTAGATCGCCCCTCGCATAAATCTCAAAACACTCCGAACTTTTCGTTTATGCACTTGCATAAATCTTGAAGTCACAACATGAAAGAAGGCGAATCATTCATTCATGCGAACCTGAGATTAGAGTGTCTTAAAAAGGTAGGGCCAATTTGGGCCTTTCTAGTGGCAACTCTACCTTCTATCTTTCAACCCATGTACTTATGGCCACTTGTAGGCCAAGCCTAGGCTAAACCTATATAATTAGGCCCCATTTTCCTTTTTTGGAACTGGGTTAAAATATAAATCTTGTGATGATACTTTCTTAATTAGTTTAGAACACCACTACCAATCACCCACTAATTATCACCACCTAAACTCTATCCACCCTACCAAACCCCCTTGCCTTTCAACACATGCGGAGCCCATGGATGTTGGACCCCTCCATCTTTGCCGCCATCCATTTAATCTTCAATCCAATCTTTCCACTGTAACCAAAATTATAAAATCAAAAGAGACTAAGAAAAGGGCAAACATGAATGATCTTACTTCAATCTGGAATAATAACCATTCCCCACTTGCCTCCTACCTTTTCCCTAAATAAAAAACTCATATGAACCTATCAGCCAACATCCCCTACTATCAGATATTTGGAGACTAGTTAGAAATTGTACCTTTTTTCTTGCATCTCATATCTAGAGCTGCAGACTGAATAGCACCTTATGGATGACTCATGCTAGTATTCTTCTTCAGTTTAGAAATATTTTTTTTTCTAATTTTATTAGAAAATTCATACTAGACGAGTATGAGCCATCTATCTTATATAAAAAAAAACCCTTTATTTGTTGAATACATGTGCTTAATCTTACCTCCAATCATCATATCTAGGATAATCCAAGTGTGCTGGTTTTTCACCTCTCATTTTGAATGAGTAAACTCCAAGCCATTTCCCCTAATGTCCAATCAAGCTCAACAAAATTGATTCATCAAAGAAGGAAACACATATAAGGAGATGATATATGTTCGGCGTTGTAACATTCCTCATTAAAGTTTCATGTAAACAAATCTTCATGTTGAAACTTTTACATTCGTGAATCGGCATGAAAACCACATACAAATGGTAGGCGGGTTTTGCACAATAATAAGAATGAGTTTTGTAGAGTACAGTCACAATATAGTCTCTTGAAATAAGAAGCCTTACTTTGGCATTGTGCATGACTTCCATGCACCTAAGACTTGTTCATAAAAGAATGGTCTTACATGATTTTTTTTTTTTTCATTTCTTCGAGTAATATGGTGGTGATGAGCCACCACAAGGGTTTCAATCTTAGATCTCCCCCAAGTTCTAAAAAGAGGGGTGCCAATCATACAACTAGAGCCATGATAGCATTATCACATGCACATTAGTTGACTTTAAAAATCAATTGTTCTATTTTAGATATGTAGCCACAATAATAAAATATGCATGGGCATGCATATGGAAATGAGATGCTTTTTTTTTTTTTTTGACGGTTCATCATACAATGCATGTACGAATACATCCAATAAAATCAAAAATACAAGCTCACGAAGCATCTGTGGCGGCTCTTCCTCTTTTGACCACAAGGTGTACCCTGAATGTTGAGCCGTGTAGGCAACTATTTAGTCGGCCGCCCCGTTGGCCTCTCTAAATACATGCTTAGCCTGAAAAGCCATCTCATCCCTCGTCATCATCCTAATATCCTGAATCAAGGGGTGGTCCGTGCTCATGCCCTTTAGACTCTCTTGAATCTACCTGATTACCGTGGCTGAATCGTCCTCTAAGATAACCGAACTAGCCACTTCAAACAGTAAAAATTAAGTGGAGCAATGCTTTAGAAACCCCCAAGTCCAAAAAATTCAATTTTGCTCGCCTTGACTATGACAAGATGCTGCATCCAAATCGCTCTCTTGATGCTCATCAGCATGGCATGCTATGAAGGGATAGCAACATCCGAGTAGCATGTCTCGTGAACCCATTAGCTTGTCTCTCTGTGCAAGTTAGAGGCAAGTTGTAGCCCACCCAAATGGACTTTTGGTTTGCAGAAAGTAGAAAAGGTCGACAGAAAAATAACGAAGTAGCTTATATTTGGTTGAAGGTTTCGTATAAAAGAGAGAGCAAAGTACTCTTCCCACGAAAATAGATTTTTATTTTTTATGAAAAATAGAAACCCAAGTGGGATAAAGAAAACCGACTTTCCATGGGTCAGGAATCAAATTAAAATCTCTTTTTTTCTGAAATATCTTTAATCTCAATGGCTTGTGTCCTTTTTTTTTTTTACCTTCTTACCGTTAATTATTAAAGGCGTAAAAAATATTTTACATAACTTTTCTAATAAATCACTCTAAAAGTAGGCTTAATTCTCATGTCACTTTCTCATGGTTAACTAAATATGCAAAAACTATTTTTTCAGGTATAATATAGCTATGCATCAGCTTTCCAGAAAATACATTCCAATGAAATAAAATTCTTTCCGCAAATTAAATGAGTCGGAGAGATCATCCAAGCCATGGATTTTTTTGTTTTTAATGAAAATTAAAATACAAAAAATCAGAATTTACTTAAAATCCTCCTCAAAAACTCACATTAGATGTAATTAAACATTTTCTTACCAATCACACTACTCGACCTAAAGTAGAGGTTCCAACTTCAAGTTTTGAGTTACAAATCTCCCAATATTTAGATCTAGATAATTATAACTCTATCCATCATGTAAAAAAACAAACTTGGGATGGTTGCTCAAGCTCTTGTCTCCATGAATTTTAATCAAGAGACAACATGACAAAGAAGGCCTACCCCTAGCAATTATTTCCACATTGTGGGGTCTATCTAATTGGAGTTATTAGAACACTCACTGATCAAAGAGGGAGACCCCATCCTCTAAATTATTTTCTGGACATTAGTCTTTTGTGGGGTTCCCATGGTCCTTTACGGTCGAGACTTGTGTCGGCTTTAACCTAATAAATATCTCACTAAAATAGCCACAACCATAGTTCCATAACCTTCTAATTTTCATAAAAATTTACTTAGTTCATGTTCTTATTATAATACTTCTTGGAGAAGGGGATGTTGGCTTGGAGATTACGCCTTGGGTTGGTTTTGGGCTCCGGATCACGTTCTGGCACGAGGACTCATGAAGGGAACAAACCAAAAACGTTAAGCAACATCCTTTCCTCCCCTCCCAAAGCTCATCCTATTCCATCCAATCCCCAATTCCAAGAAGAATTAAGCATTTAAGTCATCCTATTTCATCCAATCCCCAATTCCAAGAAGAATTAAGCATTTAAGTCATAAGTTGAGTCAACGAATGAGGAATTACATCACTGAAAACCATGCAACCATGTACCTTGCCTTAACTTCCACTCCTCCTGCCTAATTTAACATTAGTTATACCACTTCCTTCAAGTATTCTAGTGGTGTGTTTTGAAACGAGGGATCAAGGATAACTCAAGCTATTTCTGTCACCATGCTTACTCTGCCTAAATTATTTTATACCTAGACATGCATAGCTTTCATTTTGAATAAGCATCGGCAAATTTTTCTTAGCATACTGATCTGTGTGACATCGAAGTTTTTTTCCTTTTTTTTATAAACTACACTAGCTTATGAACTACGAAACGAGCCGAGTCTGAGACACCTAGCATGTCATAGTCATCCATTTATCATGTATTGTGCCAATTCTCAGCTACCAGTCTACCACATAACGTAGGAATACTAGCAATGAATACCGTGGTGATTTGCAATAGGGCTAAGACTAAACTATATCTTTTTTAGCTTAATTTGACCACTAAATGAGCTCACATAGATGATGGAGATGAGGCTATCATCAAGCCAAGACCATCCCATTTGTGGACTTTTTGGTTCCTCAAAGTTGTTTGGCCTTGTTCGCTGGGTGTGACCGGGTCCCACTCGTTGGTTTGCGCCCAAAGAAATCGGCGCGGATGGGTCCCACCTCATTTAACCGCTACCAACCACAGCCAGCCGCGAGAGTTACGTGGTGTCGTCACTGCGAACAAACCAATTGCACGTGCGAGAGGAGACGTGGTGTATGCACGTACTGAGCACTGTTGGCCCTGGAAAGTGGCCGCACGTGGGGGAGTTCTTGTGGCCATTCTGTTGCTTACTAGAAACTAGTTTGGCACGTGAGAATCCCTTGAGAAATACTTTATGGGCTCGTTTGGTTTGCGGGAAGCATTTTCCCTCCCAAAAATATGATTCATGTGAAACAAATTTCTAGGAAGAAGATGCCTAGGAAAGTACTTTTGGTATGTTTGGTTGACCATGGGAAAGTGATAAATTTTCAAAGTACTTATGTTTGGTTGGCTATCCACTTTTCTGGAAAAGTTATGTATAATTCCTATTATGCTCTTAATAAAAATTAGGTCTTTAATGCATCTTTAATGCTGAAGGATTTTTTTGGAAAAAAATAAAAATAAAGTGATTCTCACCTCATGGGAAAATAACTTTTTCATGTTTCTTATGGGAAAGACTTTCCCATGAAATGTGGAAATCATATTCCCATGGGAATACAACTTTCCCATCTTTCTCCTTTGAAAACTCCAACCAAACAAGAGGCATCTCATTACTTTCCCGTTGACCACACTTTCTCCCCTTCTTTTTTCGCGAACCAAACGAGCCCTATAGGATAGCAATCCTGCACATGAGAATCATAATATAGATGGTAGTGATCTATTTACATATATTCTACTTTGCAGGGTCCACATCTCTCTCTCTCTCTCTCTCTAATGAAATATATTTACTTCTTTAGGGGGTAGTTATAAGGGTGACATAAGTAATATCTAGGCATATCGTCGATCGTTACATGTGATTAAGAACTCAATTTTAGTATTATGTTAGATAACCAAGTGCATGCACCTGCCACGCCTTTTTTTGTTCTTGCGTGCTTCTTCGACCAAAAGTCGTATACTAGCCACTAGGACTCAAGCCATAGAAAAATATTATTAGAATCCTCGATAAATCTCGAGTTATTATAATTTTTCCTTAATTGTTCTTGATGCATGGTGCCTTGGTGCTGAATGTCTTTGGTGCAGTTTGGTTCTTACATTGAAAGACTATGAAGCATAGGTCCTTCCCTTGCACAACCCTCTTACGTTACTTGTCATGCTGAAAAAGTAAAGGCATTGGGAGAAATTTTGGCGATATGATTCAGTTGCAGCTAGATTGTTGTCCCATGACACAACATTGTATTGTGTAATATAATCTACTTATGAATCAAACCAATCCACTAATGTTGCAATGCATGAAAAGATTTCATAACAAAGGTAGGTCGAGAACTAGACTAGGTCATTTAGATTAGGGCAAGCATTATTTAGGATTGTTTTGGTTTTTTTCTCTTTGGGTTATGATTTTAGATCTATAGATTAAATCCATTGATTAATTGTACTGAGTTGGTTTCGTGAAAAATTTCTTAAGGCACATCAAGTCATTTTTGAGAAAAATCAATCAAATCATTCAAAACATACAAGATCGAACCTAAACGTAGTAATGGGGTGAGAGGTATAGGTTAGTTATACCATATTGTAGAATTTTGGATTAAATGGCATGCTGGGTTTGTCACCAATTAATTGAGCCATTCTAGACATGGCTTGTGTATGGTATTGTCAATATCAGGTTGAGTAGGATAAAATATGACCCAAACTAGACTCAATTTCTTAAACAAGTCACCAAAAACCGAGTTTGACACAGCCAAATCAGGTTGAAAGTGGATTGAGTCATGAGTTGGATCCAATTATATGATAGATTTCTTCTTCTGTTAAATCCAAGCACGTAATCTCCCCGAGATACATCTATGTCGATCGGAGGACATGATTCACCATTTTGTTGATCAATGATAGGTTGCACAAACATCTTTTTTGTATCTGTAGTTTATCTTAAGATAAAGATTGTTAATGTGATAGCACTGGCTAAATGCAAATGTAGGAAAGTTAGAAGGAAATGTTTGTCTACTTTTCATGAGTGCTCTTAGGTCAGAATTAACATTATTAGTTGCTGAGAAATGAAAGGGCATCATATTCTTTTTAGAAGGAAATAAAAAAGAAATGCACGAGTCGATTAGCATCATCGATAGTTAACATGGCGATGCAGGCTAGATGTTAATGTAGGAATGTTAAAAAAGGAAATATCAATCTACTTCTCATCAGAGCTCATAGGTCAGAAACTACGTGAGAAATGAAAATGCATCATAATTTTTTTTTTTTAAAAAAAATGCATGAATCATTTATCATCATTTTGATGATTATTTTAAAAACTCATAAGTTGTCTTCTTGAATAAATACTGGCTCCAATAAAATCTTTTCAAAACCTCTTATCTTTTTGAAAAAGATTGTACCACCATTTTACTAAAATTGCCTCATTGAATTTTGTAAGAACAAAATGCCAAGTCCTTCAATCTTCTGTTTAGAAAATCATTTTCCAGTTCAAAAGACAAGATGGATCATGTAACCACGTATTGTTTTATCAATCTGCTTCATCACCCAGAATGGTGGCCATCCAATACACTGGAATAGTTAATAACATAATATTCACCAAATGAGTTTGTCTCCAAAAGAAAGCATCATTCCTTTCCAGCCTGCTAGTTTCTTAGGGACTTCGCTTGCAAGAAAATTATAGTCGGAGTTCTTGACCTTAGAGTGATGTAGAGGGTGACCCAGGTAAGAAATGGGCAGCAAAAAAAGTCTGCAACCAAGAATTGTTGTGGACTGAACTCCTTTAGACGTCTCATCATTTCGATGAATCACTTCTTTTGTGGAAGTTAATCTTTTATTCATGGTGTAACAACCTAAGATCTCACCAAAATGGCAAGCCAAAAGATATCATTTGGATTTTTTAATTCTGTATAAGTACCCAAGATCTATCCAGCGAATAATTGATGTGGAGTCTAAGCCTCCACTCAAATCTAAGGTCCTCACATGAATCTTCTAGTGATCTTAAACCTATGCTCTAATACTAATTCTGTCACACCTAGTATTCTTAAACTTATGTTCTGATATTAATTCGGTCACAATTCTGAATGATCTTAAACCTAAGCTCTGATACTATTTGTAATAACACAGGATCTCACCCAAAATGGCTAGTCGAAAGATATCATTTAAGTTTCTTGATCTTCTATAAGTACTCAAGATTTTTCCAACGAATAATCAATGTAGAACTAAATACACGCCTGCACTGATCCTCACACATGGCAACAAGTTCCGAGCAATATAAAACCAGCTTTGGAGTTATAAGATTTGGTAAAGAGAAATCAAAGAAAATTAGTGAAAAGGCATTTTGTAACTTGTAAGAAGTCTAACAGTAAACAATTAAAATCATTTATAGTGTGCGAGAGGCACCTTATAGTGTTGTGCATCCCTGGATGGATGGACGGCTATCAAACAACACATGCTGTATACACACTAGTGGATCTCTTTGCTTGATGGCCATTGAAGGATGCACAACACTTTGCAGTGCCTCCCGTGCATCATAGAGGATCCATGCTCAATAGTGAAAGGCTTTCTGAAACGCAGGCCAAGGTCAGATAGATAGGGTGAACCCGTCCCCTTCGTCAGGACTTTCGTTACATAGAGAAATCAAGATGTCTTGATCTAGGGAGGCCCAAAAACTCGGATAGGCTAACTTACTAGAACTCGAGGAGCTTCTAAACTTAGTCGTAAGCATGCAAGGAAGCAACATCATCTAAATTGAATTCCCTCCCAAAGCTTTCTATTAGGGCAACCCTATTTAGTTGCTCCGAAACAACCACCACCATATCCTTTAGAAAAGTCTTTCCCCCTTTTCAGCTCTATAGAGTTCCCTTATTTCAGGCACCCGAAGGAACAAACTTCATCAATCTTTATCTTATTTCCATGGCTCAAAAGACCAAAACATACTAGCTAAATTGGACGAGGTAAGTCTTGTGATGATGTAACGTTGATTGATTGATGCTTCTCTCCATCTACCAATTCAACTTGTTCTAATTTCTAGGTAGTATATGGCCCATGGATTTCATATGCCCGTCCTTATCCTCTTCTCCCACCTTCCCCTCAATGCAATCTTTCTGCACATCAAAGAACAGAAAGTAAACACTACCTGCGGGGCAAATCATTCTTGACTTAAATTACTCACAATTGTTCCCAATTCCTCCCACTTGCCTCCAACTTGGATCACACGGTTGGTTAAGATACCCCATACTAAAATATCTACCAACTTGGTCTCAGATGTTGATCTCCATTAGAGAACTGGCCTCTATTCAAAATTATGATCAGCCAAAGAGTTTGTCTTGTTCACTCTAGCGTGTGGACTAGTATGATACGTATAACACCAGCAAACCTCCATTGCCAATCTTTTACAAATTTGGACTCAGTGTAATTGAGATTTCTTTTTCCTTTAGCTTTTATATAAATTTGTTATTAACATAAAAATTTCATACAAAAGAGCCATATAACTTACTGATTATATATCACACCAACAGCCTTTACGGTGCTCATCAAAAGGAAGGGATCGAGTTGCATTATTCATGCGAATGAATGATCGATCTTTTTTCATTACTTTGACTGTTGGATCGTACTCTGCATAGATCTCATTTATCTGCCTGTATGGATCTCGAAATGGCCAGTAAATGATCTTGTTGCTGGAAATTGGACCCGGGGGCGACCGGTCGGCTGAGAAGGAGGAGCTCCGGTGAGAACTGGCGGGCGGCGATTCGTCGGCGGGCGGCGTCCTCTGTGGGGCCTGCAAAAAGTCGGTGGTCAGGATTTCCGGCGTCGACCCTCCGATGCCTAAGTCAGAGGGGGTAAATGTATAAGAGGAAATATATGTTCAGAGTTTCAGTGTCCATCCCCCACTAAGATGGAGGGGTTCCCCTTTTATAGAGGGGGATTGGATTACCTGTGATGTGACGGGGCGAAGTTACCGTATGATTGAGCATGTCATATGAATTAATGCACGATCGTGTGGATTAATGCCTTGCCGTAGGAGATCGGATCGGAGCCAAGGAGTAATCATGGCTGATCGGACGCAGCCGAGCAGATTTGTCGTAGAGGGCGTGAGATCCGTAGATAGCAGGAGCCATGCGCATTAATTGTTGAGTAAGCCGGAGGTCTGGAGGAGCCATGCGCATTAATTGTTGAGTAAATCGGAGGTCTGCAGGAGCCATGCGCATTAATTGTTGAGTAAGCCGGAGGTCTGCAGAGGCCACGCGCATTAATTGCTAGCGGCGGTGGCAGGGCATGGTCTCTGGTCGAACTGCAGAAGGATATGACCGCAGCGGGTAGATGATGAGGTCGGGCTTCCGAGGTCGACAATCGTCGAGGTCGGTCACCAAGTCAAGGGCCCTGAGATCGGGCGCTTGGCCGGGTGCCAGGTCGGGAGCTCTGAGGTCGGACGCCTAGTCGGAAATTTTGAGGTCGGGCGCCTCAGAGGCCAGGTGCCTCAGAGGCCGGGCGCTTTTGATCACGTGCTAGTGACATGCTCACGTGCTTTGGGGTGACTTATATTCCCCCAACACTACCCCCGACTTTCGAGTTCGAGTCGCTCGCGAGCTCGGACGCGGGAAGTAGTTATCTTTATTGTAGTAGTGGGGGCCAGGGAGACTAAAATTATTTCGGCGCTTCACGCGCTTCGGGGCGCTTTTAATGAGAGGAGATAGGGTGACGCTTTTTCGCCCTCTAAGATCTCTTCGTGAGGCGAGCTCATGATGGGGCTCCGAGATCCGATGGGACACTACCTCGGTTCCGTATTCGAGGTACCAACCCAGAATAAATATGCTGCTTCGGTTTTCGGGGCTGACACGTGGCGCAATCCGAACAGAAGGCGGGATTCAGCCCTGCCGATCTGGGCCGTCGGGAGGGTCTATATAAACCCCTCAATCTGGCCCTAGAAAGATCTCGCTTGGCTTTTTCCCCTTATTCCTCCACCTCTGTTCTTCTATTCCTCTTTCTCAGTCGTAACCGAGTCTTCCCGGCGGTGTCCCAGGGCGATTTCCGGCGATCCCCCCGTAGGTCATCTCCCCACATTAGCTAGGGGATTCCTTTTCTTCTTCCTTTTGCTTTTCTTCATCTTCCGTTTTTTCTTTTGCCCTTCTTTGTAGGATGGGCTCTAGTCCGAATGAAGTCGGGTCCAGCCTGTCGGAAGAGGAACTAGGGCTGGTTCATTTTCGGTTCTTTTTCCGATCCGGGTTTCACTCAAACCTGCGAGGCCGGAAGACCGGGTGACGCGACCACCTCCAAGCCGGATCGGAGTGCACGTCGAGACACTCTAGGCCGGCTTGCGGTTCCTCCTCCACGAGTTCGTGAACGACTTGCTGGTGGAGTATCAATTCGTCCCAGCACAGTTTGCTCCAAACTCTTGAAGGACCATTGTCAGGTTCTTGTCCCTTTGCCTTGCGCATGGGATCTCGACTTTGGTGAGCGTCTTCCGCCGGTGTTTCTTGTTAAAGATAAATCCGGCGGATGGAGAGTGGCTATACTTCGCCTTTCGGGATGGTATGTCGCTTTTCCGAGGTGCCCCTTCCTCTATCCATGAGTGGAAGGAAAAATTTTTCTTTCTTGCGTTCGAGGTATCGTGGGGATTTGACCCGAGGTGGGGGCATCCCCAGCTGAAGGCCCTCAATAGGCTCTCCGAGTTTACAGCGGACGAGCAGAGAGTTCTCGACGCTCTGCGAGGTCTCGGGAAGGACATAAGTCTAACCGACCTCCTAAACGAGGAGGCCTTGGTAAACGTCGGCCTGAGCTCGGTGCGTCCCGAGAGTAAGAGCGGTCGTATTACTTTATTTTCTGTCTTATTTGCTTCTTTCTTTCTTCTCTTACTTAGAATTTTCCTTTTTTTCTTTGTTTCAGATATTCCTTACATGCCGACCAGCAACACATCTCTCTTCTTCCGGCTGAAGAGGAGGGCAGCCGAGGCCGGCGGGGCTTTTCCCGAGCCCAGAAAGAGAGCCAGGCCGGCTTCTACTTCTGCCCCTGCCGAGGTGAGGGGCTCTGGGGCCAGAACGTCGGGCTCTACTCGGGAGAGGGCCCCAGCCACCGAGCGCACGAGCTTGGGTTCCGGGGGAGTGTCAGATTCGGCGCCTCCGGCCTGCCCTGCCCCCCCATCTCTCAATGGGCAGGTCGGCCAGTTGTTCGCCTGCGACGCTCGGGGCCCGAGCCGAGCAGGGACCCCGGGGTCCCGAGCGCGTCCCGCCACATCGTCGCGAGCTCGGGCGGGCCAAGTTCTTCGGGCGCCGGCGGACGCTCCGGGAGGGAGTCGGCCGACCCGAAGTCCCAGATCCATGAGGGCAGCTTGGCCCTCTGGGACAGTGATGTCGCGCGTGCGGTATTCCGCCGCGTGATGCTCCGGGCCGAGTTTAAAGCCCTTGGGCATGAAGAAGTTGTCGATCAGACGTACCGCAACACTGTTCAGGTAAGCTGCTTTCTCATTTTGTCTTTAGTCATCGATATTTCCTCCGCTTTTACTTATCGTTGTTTTTCTTGCAGCATATCCACGAAATCGATACTCGGGTATCATTGCCTCGGGATGCCAGAACGAGTCTCGACGATTCCAAAGACAACTGGAGTCGGCCGAGAAGAGGCTTGCGGAATCGGAGGCCGTGCTGGCGGAAGCCATCGCGCGGAGAGAGGCCACCGAGGTCGGGCGGCTAGCGGTCATCAGTGAGTTGGAAGAGGAGAGGGCTGCGCATACTCTGGCGAGGTCCGAACTGCGCGCCTCTGAGGTGCGACTCGCTGAGGCTCGTGCTGAAGCCGCTGGCTACAAGTATGAGGGCGAAGTTCTCCACCTTAAGGTCGAACAGCTCGAGACCCGAGAGAAGAGGGCACTCGAGCAAGCCCAAAATATCGTGGAGCTCTTCAAGGAGTCGGAAGAGTTCCGCAACATGCTGGCAGAGGAGACTGTAGACGGGTTCCTCCAGGGCTTCGAAAATTTTCGGAGGCAGATGGTGCGATTCTGCCCCCAGCTCGACCTTTCGGAAATCCGGCCAAGGTCGGGGATCGGCGAGGAGAGCGAGTTCGATCTGCCCTCGCCACTTGAGGACGAGGATTAGGTCGCCGAAACCGAGGTCGAGGAAGAAGTCGACGGGACCGAGGCGGCCGAGATCGAGCAAACGGCTCGAGCGACCTCTGCTAGGGAGGCTGCCGGAGAAGTTTCCGAGGTTGCTGGCGAAGCTGCACCTGAGCCCGCCGCGGAAGGTCCCGGGCCGATTCCTGTCGAGGACCCTCAAGTGATCATCGTAGACGATCTCGGTACTGATGAAGCTACAGCCTCCTAAGACTTGTTCTCCTTTTATCTTTTCTTTCTATTTTTCTTTTGTTGTAACCAAGGTCGTTCTCTGAACTTGTTGTATGGCCGATCCTCAATTTTGTACTTTAACCTTCAGGCTTTTATTAATGAAGGAACTTCTTTTGGTAAATTTGTGCTTGCTTTTCTTTCTCTTTTTCGTGCAATAAGTAGGCTTTTACTTTAATCGTTCGAGTTGAATCCTTTCCAGCGAATTCCTCTAAATCTTTGAGCTCGGCTAAGCTCATAGACTTAGGTTCCATAGATTTAGGTTCCGACCATGTTCACTAAATCGAATTTCCTTTAGCGAATTTCTCCAAGCCTTCGGGCTCGACTAAGTTCATAGACTTAGGTTCCGTAGACTTAGGTTCTAACTACGTTTGCTAGGAAAGGCTCAGACTTTAGAAAAATTTACTAAGTCTTTGAGCTCGGATTCAGAAGAGGTCTCGTCATGCCTTTAGGTTTATCTTTTGGAGGAATCTAGCCAAGCCCTTGGGCTCAGCTCCCGGATTGTCGGAGCGTTGAGCTCAAACCCCGAAGGAGTTTCATTAGATTTTTAAGTCTATCTTCTGGAAAATTTGGCCAAGTCTTCGTGCTCGGCTTTTGGGATATAGGCTTTACAAAAAGTTTTGGGGTCGGTCTCCAAGGGGATCGTAGATCAAAATCGAATGGCCGTTGAGGCCTTCGTGGCTGTTGGTTTCGAACTTGATCGGAGTATCGACAAGTGGAGTTAAAATTTATAGTAAGCGTCCTGGCGTTTTCGAGCTCAACCAAAGTATCATTGGGCAAGGCTCGAGGTCGCCGCTACAAGCCGTCGTCGACTTAAATCGGTGTCTGGGCTCGACCGAGCTCTCATTCAAAGGGGTCTGTATAGACCGAACTGCAAATTAGCGATGGGGAGAGCATGCCCGGGGTCGAGGAGACCTCGGCTTGCAGTTGACTCAGTAGAGCATCCCGACCTTGGTCAGGGAAAGTCTTGGGCTTGATCGGGATTTTGCCAGCAATATAAGTGGATAAATGTAGTGGAGCACGTGAAGGGTGGAATGTACCTCTTGCACCGTCGGAGTCAGGCGCCCCATGCCGAGGTGGGCAGCTTCGCTCCTCGGCCAGCTTTTGGGGGCGCTCTTTGGCCTGGGATCCGCTTCAGGCACTCCAGTGTATTGCGGCATATTGGGGGAATATTGCTGCCGTCGGGGGATCGGCATAAGTGTTATTCCGTTGTCGTTGTCGAGCGCCACGGGGGACCGCGAAGGTGCTACCCCATTTTTCCGAGGTCGAGGAAGCTTGGGCTTGCTGTCGACTTATCGGGCCATCTGGACCTTAGTCGAGGAGGCGCTACGGGGGGCGCGAAGGTACTACACCATCTTCCTGAGGTCGAGGGAGCTTGGTCTTGCTGTCGACTTATCGAGCATCTCGACATTAGTCGAGGGACCGTGCGCAAGGTCGAGGGATCTGGGAACGCACTATCGACCTGCGACGCTTTCCGAGATCGAGGGGTCTGGGAATGCAATGTCGACACACGGGGCATCCCAACCTTAGTTGAGGGATCGTGCGCAAGGTCGAGGGGTCTGGGAATGCACTGTCGACCTGCGACACTTTTCGAGGTCGAGGGGTCTGGGAACACACTGTCGACACAGGGGCATCCCGACCTTAGTTGAGGGATCGTGCGCAAGGTCGAGGGGTCTGGAAACACACTATCGACCTGCAACGCTTTTCGAGGTCGAGGGAGCTTGGGCTCGCTATCGACTCACAGGGCATCCCGAACTTAGTCAGGGTCTTTGAGGGAGATCAAGACCGAGCTTAATGTCGTCGCGGCGAAGTGTTCCAGACTTGGCTGGGACATCCGAGCTTGGTTGGGCATCCGAACTTGGTCGGGTTTTCTGAGGATCACAAAGGTCCCATTGTCAAGAGGAGCACAGAAGAGTTAAGAAAGAATTGTAAATGAATTAACATGAAGCGAGGGCAAGAATCATGTTCTCGGTTGCTGAGGACCCCTTAGGGTTCTACTGGTAGTACATCCGAAGGTTTTCGGAATTCCAGCTTCGTGGGATGAGGGTCCCTTCGAGAGACTCTAGCTTTTACGCTCCGGGCCGCTGGACTCGCGCGACCCGGTAGGGTCCTTCCCAATTCGGGGCTAGCTTTCCCTACTCGGTTGGCTGGGAAGCTTCAGTTTTTCTGAGGATGAGGTCTCCCACTTTGAAAAGCCTGGCCTTGACTTTGGAGTTGTAGTGCTGGGCCGTCTTCTGTTGGTATCTTGCCATACGGACTCGGGCGGCCTCCCTTGTCTCTTCGACGAGGTCCAAGTTGTTTTTGAGCTGAGAAGAATTGAAATCGGCGTCGTAATGCTCCACCCTTGGGGAGGAGAGTCCAATCTCCAAGGGGATGACAGCCTCCATCCCATATATCAAGTTGAAGAGGGTCTCGCCAGTGGGTAATCAAAATGTAGTCCGGTAGGCCCAAAGAACGTTGTATAGGTTCTTGACCCACTATCCTTTGGATCGGTCGAGCCTGGCCTTGAGCCCCTGCAAGATGGTGTGATTTGTTACCTCGGTTTCTCCATTTGTCTGTGGATGGGCGACCAAGGTGAAACAGTGATCGATACCGAGTTTGGAGCAGAATTCTCTGAAATGAATGTTGTCAAACTGACGGCCGTTGTCAGATATAAGGATGCGGAGGAGTCCAAATCTGCAGATTATCGACTTCCAAACAAAGTCCCGTATCTTCTGCTCGGTGATCCGGGCCACTGGTTCGGCTTCAACCCACTTAGTGAAGTAGTCGATGGAGACGACTAGAAATTTTTTCTGCCCGATTGTCAGAAAAAATAGCTCCAGGATGTCGATTCCTCACTGGGCAAATGGCCAGGGGGCGCCGATCGAGGTCAACGGGGCCAAGGGTCGGCGCTAGATGTTGGCGTTCCACTGGTATCGAACGCACATTCGGACGAAGTCCGTTGCATCCTTTTGAAGTATGGGCCAGTAGTATCCTTGGCGTAAGATTTTATGAGCCAACGCTCGGCCTCCCAAGTTGCGGCGGTGAAACGGTCGAGATAGTTTTTGAGAGACTTTCCCTTCCTTTGTTTGATGTCGAGGAGGGAATCCGAAGTCCGCCGCTGATGTCGGCTGGCAGCGAAGTTGGTAGCGAACTGCCTGCCGAGCTGCTCGAAGGAAGACACTGTGCTGGGCTTCAGCCCAGAGAACCAGAGCCGAGCCGCTCCCCTAAGTGTCGCTGGGAAGGCCTTGCAAAGCATGGCCTCCGAGGACCCCTGCAACGCTATGAGGGCTCGGTAATTCTCCAAATGGTCGAGGGGGTCGGTCGTACCATTATAGGGCTCCACCTGGAGCATTTTGAACCTTAGTGGGATCGACTAATCCTTGATCTGGCGGGAGAAGGGGGACTTAGTGGTAAACTCAAAGTCACCCTCGCATCTCGCCTTTTTGCTGTGGAGCGCCTCAATCTGGCGCTCAAGCTGCTCGACCTTCCTGTCGAGTTCCCCGCTCTGGGGGATCGCCACGGTGATCTGCTCTGGCGCAAGTTGCCCTGGGACCGACTCAGCTTCTGATAACTGCGGCCCGTTGCTTAGTCCTCTCCCTAGGGGTTTTCTCCAGAGGACGCTCGGGCTGAACCCTGGCAGAAGCATCGCTCCTCATTGTTGGCCCATGAGGAGCCATAGAGGTTTTGGCTCTGGGATGCTGGTCCATTCGGAGGAGGCGCCGGCCGGACCTGGGCCTGCGGAAGCGGCTCAAGTGGGGCTCCCTCACGTTGTAGACCCTGGACGGCTGCGGCCAAGGTTTGAACCTGCTGCACCAGGATGTCGAACTGTTCCAGCTGAACTTGGAGAACTGGATCAGCCGGAGATGGCGAATTCAAGATAGAGTGTCCAGGACTTGGTAGGAGATGTCGGGAGGCGTTAGAGGCTCCTTTGCTTCTCAACTTCATGGCCACGACTCGGGCCCTTCCTCTAGCGCCAACTGTTGCTGGAAATTGGATCCGGGGGAGACCATCCGGCTGAGAAGTAGGTGCTCCGGTGAGAGTTGGCGGGCGGCGGTCCGTCGGTGGGCGGCGTCCTCCGCGGGGCCTGCAAAAAGCCGGTGGTCAGGGTTCCCGGCGCCGGCCCTCTGATGCCTAAGTCAGAGGGGGCAGGTGTACATAAGGAGAGAGAATATATGTCCAGAGTTTCAGAGTCCAGCCCCCTCTAAGATGGAGGGGTTTTCTTTTTATAGAGGGGTATTGGATTACCTATGATGTGACGGGGTGAACGAGTTACCGTATGATTGAGCATGTCGTATGAATTAATGCACGATCGTGTGAATTAATGCCTTGTCGTAGGAGATCAGGTCGGAGCTAACGAGTTGTCGTGGCTGATTGGACGCGGCCGAGCAGATTTGCCATGGAGGGCTTGAGATCCGTAGATAGCAGGAGCCATGCGCATTAATTGTTGAGTAAGCCGAAGGTCTGCAGAGGCCACGCGCATTAATTGCTGAGTAAGCTGAAAGTCTGCAGAGGCCATGCGCATTAATTGCTAGCGGCGGTGGCAGGGCATAGTCCCTGGTCGGGCTGCAGAAGGATGTGACCGCGGCGGGTGGATGGTGAGGTCGGGCTTCCGAGGTCGAGAATCATCGAGGTCGGTCATCAAGTCAAGAATTGTTGAGGTCAATCACCAGGTCAAGAGCTCTGAGGTTGAGCGCCTGGTCGATCGCCTCTGATCACGTGCCGGTGATATGCTCACATGCTTTGGGGCGATTTATATTCCCCCAATAGTAACAAAAGAACCAATTTTACCAGTATGTCAATTTGTTCAATAACATATAGGAATAAGATAGCATTTTGACTAGTTATTTTTAGCTTGGTTGGAGCCTTCATAACAGAGTTTCCAATTAGTTTCAGATTTAAGTCATAGAAAATCATTTTATATGCCTTGTATTGCTTTTGTTGCACACAAGATAGAATCAAACTGATAGCCACCAGTTTTATGGCCAAAACAACTACAGCATTTTCAAGAAGGAACTAAATCATAAGTTATACTTCAGTAAATCTTTTCAGTTAATCTCTCATTTTATCTTCAATAAATATAAATACATTGTTTCCTTCTTTATGGTAATACCCTTTGCAGATAGCAGTTTGGTTAGTGGTTGCTCAGCTTTATTTTTCTTGATCCCTTCCAGAGATGATCTTGACATTGTCAACTAAATGTGCTCGAATTCAAATTTGGGTGTGCCATGTCAATCTAGATTATAACTTCCAGGCTGGGCTTCACATGAGCCAATAGTTGATTATTGGCATTAATTTCCAACTAAATGTGCAGCTAAAACAAGGTTTAAATCAATAGGACTAAGTTATTGGATCGGCTTAACATCAATTCTACCATAAACCAATCTATTAAAATCTATAAGTAGCATCTAAGCTAGATGTCCAGGAATAATTTAGCCAAAAGCTTTCGATATCTCAAAGATAATGACTACGTAACACGACTCGCATTATTTTTCGAATTAGGTGAACACCCACAACAACATACAATGAGGTTTAGCCATCCAAAAAAAAAAAAAATCCAAAATAAATGCATCAATCTCATCCTTGCAACCACTCGCTACCTGCGGCAAGTTCAATATATTTAGCATAAGCTGTGCAGATTAACTAGAAAACTATATGATTTGTTTAACATGGTGCAATCAATATATGGTCTTCAATTGCGACAAAAATCAAAATGATCACTCCAAGGTTCATTCATGCCCCCCAACACCAAGGAGGCATAAATACAACAAGCTGTCCATGAGCTGCCATGGTACTAGGAAGCTCTAAATAAGCAAGTAGACACGACATGGCCACATGAATGAAGACGGCCCGGAACCTAAGGAAATCTTTGCATTCCAGATTGTGTCTCACCTGCTTAGCTAACATCGTATCCAGCATCTAGATCTTGGAATTGGCTGTCCGTATTCTACGTGTGTTGAATTTTTTTTGTTAATATTAGAAAAATGGATTCAAAAAGTAATAATACTGTAAATTTCTTTTTTCTTGTTATATAATTAAATGAGATAACCACCGAAATGGTAGCACGGTTAGAATGGAGCTTTGATTTTGCCAGATTGGCCCTGGTGCTAGTGTGTGACGTACTCATACGGGGATGGGGCTGCCATGCTGGTGAGGCTCTGCCACGGGTGGGAAGAGTATGAGTAAAGAATGTTCTGCCCACATCAAATATTCTCCAGTTGGGAGGGAACCCAGTGGGAGTTGCTACGCTGGTGAGGTTCTCCTCATCCACTCCTCCTTTTTCCTAAGCAGCAAAAAATAATAATAAAAAATAAATTAAAAAAAAAGAGATATCACTTAGGAAGCAACAATTATCAAACAATTTTGTAAGCAAGCAATCCATAATTTTTTAATGTTAAAAATTCTTGGATGTGAAAAAAAACTGCGGGATCTAATTCAGTCAAAAATTTTTACTATTTAGAATAATACAGAATAGATCTCATCAAAAATTGATGCTCGAAACAATCAATAGAGAAAACTTTTAAAAGATACAACTGTTCACTATGTAGCTTTTGATGCCGAAATTTCAGCCAAATTTGGATAAAATCAACCATTTTATCATCCGATGAAAGGCACCTACTTTCTTCTTTTCCCTGGTCTAGTCGGTAATGGCATTATCATAATTTTAAGATGAGAATCGGCCAATGTAGTCATTATAAGAAGTGGGGATGAATTTCCTTTTCCCGTTCTGCCCCGGAACTGGATTTCCATTCTGCCGACGGTGAACGACTTTTGTCGTTTCTTCTGAAGTAAATCTACGCCGCTCAATCAGAGTACCCGAAGGTCTCCGCAGCACGTGCCACGACAGCATTAGCACATTCACGGGGACGATTTCGCATAAACAGCCAAATTAAGTCTAGACACGCCATCTATACAAGCACGGGTAAGGTGCTGAGCGGCCAAAGCTTTTATTTTTTTGTTCTCCCCACCGTGCTAAGGTCATGTGCTTTAATTTTTCCCCACACGATGGCCGGTGGATGCCACATCTACAGTAAATATAGTCCCACCTGCAGCCAGGAGCAAAGAAATTATCCCCTGTACCACCATGTAGAGATGCTCATCATGGCGAGCATCTCATCGTATGCTCGATGATTGATTCTCTAAAAAAGAGATGAGTTGATTAGCATTGCACTCTTACATTATTGTAGAATTATATTGGTACATATAGTATGGATGTACTCAATGATTGATCCAAGAAAAAGAGATAAGTTAATTAGTGTTAAAATCATTAATTATCCTAAAAACTTAAACTAATAGGATGAAGTAGATTTATTTATATATTTTATATTTTTTTACATTTTCTATATGTGGGCCAAACTTTGCTTTAATGGGTAAGCTTAACAGTGTTCGAACTCATAACCTCTACTCTAATACTATATTAAAATCAGTACTCGTTCTAAAAATTTAAACTAATAGAAT
Organism: Phoenix roebelenii; assembly: GCA_025769935.1. Taxonomy (NCBI): domain Eukaryota; kingdom Viridiplantae; phylum Streptophyta; class Magnoliopsida; order Arecales; family Arecaceae; genus Phoenix; species Phoenix roebelenii. The sequence goes on from JAOXJJ010000263.1 coordinate 3,514,513, forward strand.
GAGATAGATTTATTTATATATTTTATATTTTTTTATAATTAGTATAGTATATCATTGATATATATGGTATAGAGTATAATTTGTTTTGCATCTGTGCGCCATTGATATGGTGCATTTCATGTGGGGCTTTTTTTTTTTGTTTTTTTGGAGCATAGAATGGGAGAAATTATTCCCCATCCTAGATACATAATTTCAGCAGCATACCATATTAATTAGATTTCTCTTTTTTACTAGATTTATTTATTACGTGGCTCGTCTTGGATCGTTGATTTTTCAATTTTATTTCGGATTGTCGTCCTTCTCGTTCCGCGTTGGATTGTTCCTGTGGCGTGTTACTGACGTAGTACAGTTGATGTAGCGTATAATTTCTCTGGGCGTTGAATGGTGGGACGCCAGGACGCGTCCCCGTGTGGGCCCCGCTGGAGGAGGGCAGCGGGGGAGAGAGAATGGGGTCCCCGACCGCCAAAATCGGGTAATCTTCTCCGCCACGGCAATTAAAGTTAGAGTTGAGGAAAAGATCTAGGGCTTGTCGAGGCTAGGGAGTCGGTGGCCTTTTGTCAGGCTGGCGGAGGTGGGATTAGCTTCTCCAGCCTGGATCAGATGAACGTTGGAAATGAGTGCACATTGCAAGCACCGGACCACACTACGGTTACTGTTGCTAACTGTTACAATAAAATTTACTAATTATTAATTAGAATTTATAGTATAAAATGATATTGATAATAAGTTTATATTAAATAAAAATAATTTATAATTAATGAATTGAGGGTTGTTTTAGTGGTTATATCTCTTTTAAGTCTTGACCATAAATTTATAGTAGAGATTCGAGATGCGATAATGTTATTTGTAACCAAACCAAGAAAAATTAATTATATTTCATTTATAATAATAGAGTAATCAAAAGATGATGTGAATTCATTAAGTTATCAAAAGAATAGAAATTCATATTCAAAAAGAAAAAGCTCATCATTTATTATCTTCACTAATATAAAGTAAATCCCAAGAATTCTGCTCTCCAGCGTCAAGTTCAACTCCATAATTCTAGATTATTCAATTCTTTAACACTAAAATTATCATGGAGTCCTAGGTTTTGGAATTTTCACTTCCTCTCTTTTTTCATTAGAATAACTTGTGTTTCTTTATTTTTTTGGTTTTCTAAATGCCAATTTTTTTTTAAGGTTAACACTCAAAAGTCAAAATTATAGGTACTACAAGTATTAATTATCTCCAACTTTGAGAATTGACGAGGCTTCGGTTTCGAGTTCAAGCTTAAGCTGTTGTAACTATATTGGATGCTATCTAATTATTCATCAAAAATAGCCGCAGTTTGATCAAGAAAAATGTAAAATGTGTACCAATATTTTAAAATAAAAATTCTTCCACGCAGATCTAAGTATACATCTCAATTTTCTAATCTCATAAATATTCTCCCTTAATCTTCCAACAATCATAGCTTTTCTTGTACTTCTAACACGCGCAGTCAAGATGCTCAATTGCTCATATCAATGATGTCACTGTTAATATCATAATGACTGTCATGCAAACCTCTTGATCCAAATTGAGGTACGAGATCATTAATTTTATTTAGCTGGTTTGTATCCTGTTCACTTCAATGGAAATCCAAGTCTCCACCCTGTCCGTAGCATTACCACTGTAGTTTTTTAAAATGAAAACAGAACATTAAAAAATTGTACCGTACGAACAACGCTGGATCCGGCAGTCATGCTGTGCTCAGATCTCGCAGAGTCGTCCGTACCATATGAACCGCGGAATTAGCGACGGTGGTGGATCATTGGGCTCATTATGTGTTGGACGAGTAATTTAATGATTTAGCTTGTTTTCTGACATCTCTGACCAAAAGAGATGGAGAAAAACTAGCCTGCATATCTTGACTATTTGGATTGCCGGGTAATTGCGTAACAAGCGGATCTACCGGACTGCTGAACTACTGAATCTGTTTAATTACAAACCAAAATATATGAAAACATTTATATTTTTTTATCTATTTTTATATATGTTAGTTGGTGGTTAAATTTATTCCACGAATAATTTTTATTCTAAACCGAATGATTCTTTGAGAACAGATATATATAAAAATATTAAAAAATAAATTATGAAGTATTTTAGATAAAAATATGATTAATCACATACAAAATCATCCAATCCGTAATTCTATTAACTAATAAATTTTTTTTAGCGACATCTTTGGCTACACTTCACTTTGTAATCATTTCACTCTCTCGCAATCTCCTACTAACATCACCGTTGGCTGCATTCTAGCTCATTCGGTTGGGGTAGAATTCCCCCCCTCACACCCCAAATACGAGACAGCGGTCACCACAAAATTATTATTATATGATTAAATTAATCAATTTAACCCTTGCTTAACGCCAACAACTCATTGCTTAATCGAGCATGGCGTGTTTAAATAAAACATATAATATAAAGTGTTGCACTGGCTTGGCCCAGCGATTAGACCCTCCAAAAGACCTTTGCTGGCGCACTGGTTGGATGGCCAAAAAAAACGTTAATATAGATAATTATTTGGATACCTAAGTGTACATAAGTGCATCATTTATGGGAAGTGAACCTTTTTTGGTGTATAAATTGCTAGTTACTCCTTGCAGTCAGATTGGCCATAACATAGACTGCTGCAAGGGGAGGATTTGGAGATATCTTGATTTTAAATTTCAACAAATAGTGAATAATGGAGACACAATTAATATTATTTTAATAATTTAATCAAATATAGTTATAATTTTTTATACATCTTGAAATCGATCTTTGCGGACATGACTTACCGATTAATAAAAGCTCACCACCTAGCCACAGACTGACCATTTAAAGCTCGTTACATGACCAACCATAAAGGCATTTGGAGAGTCCTTTATATTTGAAACTTTTCTCACAATTGACAGCAACTTGGTCATGATCGTTAATTGTTTCTGAATAAACACAATACTCAAGCAAATCCTACGACCAAGATATGGGTTAGTTGCCTTTTCAACCAACATATAGGCCCAAATTACTCGGTGACGGGCTCCAACCCTCGCCTATATATTATATTTTCGGGAGCATTCTAGGTAAATTCTCTTTCAACTCTCTTGCGTCGTCTCTCTGCACCTCTCAGGCCTCCTCCTATTCTCTGAGAGTTACATCTGACTTAGGCATCAGAGAGTTCCACACCGGACATGCTCTAGTGGGTGGACTTCTTTATTTTTGCTTTTTTTAGGTTGGAGCCAGTGTTAGAGCACCCATCGAAGCTATTCCCCTGTCGTTTGACACCAACTCATGGATGCTCAATATTGGGATTACCACCGATCGAGCACAATGTCCACCAAAATATCTCCACGGAGGTGTGTAGTGATCCCAAGATCTCCAACGACCCCTACCAACTCAATGCTTAAGTCAGGCCAGTTCCCAACAGTAATAGATTGGTACCAGAAGAAAGGCTCTCATCCTATCTTTGGAGGTCTGACCGATCAAGAGGATGACGTATAGCCATAAAGTCAACGAGAACCTAGGCAGTGACTGCGGCCACCTAGCAAGATGTAGCTCTGGAGTCTGATGGCTCTTTATAGAGTCCTCAAAGGGCTCTTCCTTAGTAGGAGTCATTGCCTAACCTATCAGTCAACATTGAGCAGTTCTATCTACTCATGTAGCAGGTTTGAATGCTGATCGTTGCTGTCTAGAACCTACAGCAGATGGCCGCTAACCAGCAACAACTGCCATAGCCGACTTGTACATTAAGAGATCAGGAGGACCCAATGCAACTGAGTTGTCAGTCCCATCCTTGGAGTCCAAGATGGATCCAACACAAATCACTATTCTTTCTCAAAGAGAATATAGCAAGGGAGGTAGCATCAGTCCTTGAGCTCGTAGTCTTTGAGGGATGGACGACAAGACATTTGTCCTACCACTGATCGAAGAGAATCTCCAGGAGCGAGGTTGACCTCGACTGTAGGTTTGAGAAGATGGATCAACATCTCTAGGCTGCAACATCGAGCTCGAGGACAAAGTCGACTTCATAACCGACTCTCCATTCTCAGTGAAGATTATAGAGGAACCCTTTCCTCCTCGATTTAAGATGCCCGAACTAGAGACCTTGTGCTTAGAAGGGTCTAGGTGACCTAGCGAGCAGAACAAGGCAAACTCGCACCAAATTAGGAAGGACCATACTAAGTATCAGAGGTCATTCATCCCAGAACCTATTGTCAAAAGCATCTTGACGGGATACCTATACCTTAGACATAGAATTCAACCAATTTTCGAGTGTATTTTTAGTTGGGTAACTCGCTCTCCAATGACCCTAAGAGGATCGAGCATGTCCTTTAAAGATCATTGATTGCGATACCCACAACAAGAGTGTGTGCTTAAGCCCTCCTGATCGTGTGTCCCTTCCAATGAATGCCAATCTTAGATTTTATCATCGGACGAGTCTCTCCAGTGACAACCGATGAAAGCACCTTTGAGCATACAGGTCAGGCAAGCCATTCCACAGCCTTGAGAAGAAAACACCTTTGTCCTAAATCGGCCTTCACACTGAAGGTATGGTGAGATAATCGATCTCTAAAGATCAGGATGGCTTTGGTGCATAGGTCGGACAAGCCATTCCATGACCCAAAGAGGCAACACCTTCATCTTCAACTATCTCTCAAGTTGAAGATTTGGCGAGCTAACCGATCTTTGAAGGTTGGAATAGCTTGGGTGCACAGCTCGAGCGAGCCATTCCATAGCCCCAAGGAGGTAACACCTCCATTCTGAACTGGCTCTTGCATTGAAGACCTAGTGAGCTAATTGATCTCTTAAGGTTGGGACAACCCGAGTGCATAGGTTGGGCGAGCCATTTCATAACCCTGAGGAGGCAACACCTCTATCATAAACCAGCCCTCGAGCCGAAGATCTGGCAAGCTAATTGACCTCTGAAGGTTGGGTCAACCAGGGTCCATAGGTTGAACAAGCCATTCTATAGTTCCAAGAAGGCAACACCTCTATCCTGAATTGGCCCTCACATGAAGACCTGACGAGCCAACCGAACTCTTAAGGTTTGGATGGTCCAGGTAGAGATGATGACTTTTGAGCCATTGTAAAGTTTGATTGAATCCCTATATCAAATGAATGCGATGAACTCCTACCGACTATAATGTGACTCTCAATTCTTAGCAACTCAGAGGGCAAGGCCCCTGTGGCTCACTAATAAGCTTGCCAAATATGTGGAAGTTTCTTCAAAAGTGTTTCAAGTCCCAAGCGTCGACCACATGCAACTGAAAATGAGGGTCTAACCCTCTATTGAATGTATCCGCTCCATAGGTGTTCCTTCGAAAGAGTGCAAGTCTTTGTCCTCATCCAAGTGCAGCCGAGAATGGAGGCAAGGCCCCTACAATCTACTGAGGATGGTTTAGTCCTTCTGCCTCTGAAGGCACCAATCTAAATGTTGATCGAGGTGAATGCATATGGAGCCGACCTATGCTACTTAGCGAATCAAAATTCTCATGCACAAGCTCAAGTAAAAATAAGACAATGAATATAAGTTAAAATTATTTAGTTCATTGCTCTAATTATAAAATAGCATCACCTTGATAGCTAAAGAATTATGCAAAATGAGTAGAGGACTCAAATGTTACTGACTCTATAAACCAAACAGATCGAGTGAAGAGGCTATTGATCGAAAAGCCATGCTCCCTCCGGACAATGCTCCCCCATCACTTGAGAACAGATTGAGTATAGTCAGATCCTCATCAACTACAACATTCATAAGGAGTCCAACCTCCACG
>JAOXJJ010000263.1:3546752-3590232 GCA_025769935.1 Phoenix roebelenii
TAATTATGGTAGGTATGCTATATGATTTTAACTTAAAAATTTTATTTCAAGTCAAATCAATATTTCAGATGAATATACAATATATGTAGATCATGGTTGTCTAATTTATTCTTCTTCAATTATTATTGGAGTTGGGTTACATAATGCATATAGTTATAGCGAACAAGCTTTCATAATTTTAATTTAATTTTTTTTTATCATGTATCAGTATTGTACATCTAGAAACATATATAGACAAGAATGCAAGCTGTATCAGTTCTATCAATCACTATCGTTTATTTAATTATAAAAAAGATATATAGACAGCGACCAGAAAGAAAAAAGTAGAAAAGTTATATAGCTATCAGCTCTACCAATAATTCTCATTGATTTATTTGTCGAGAATATAAGAACACGTGATTTGTGCAACTATCAACTTTATTGAACAACACCATTTATTTATATATGAACAAATAATATAGATACCTAACGGGTACACTGATGGACATGTATAATAACACAAATTTGGCATAATTGTCAATTCTATTAGTTACTTTTATTTATCTATTTTTGTAAATCCAACAAGTTAGACAATCGTCAAATCTACCGACCATTGTCATTTATTTATCTATAAACATGTACAGTAATACAATCTTAATATAGTTACTAACTCTATTGATTGCTCTCATTAATTTATCTAGGACCACACAATATCGGTAGTTAGAGAAAAAATCATTATCGTTTAATTCTCTAGACAAGTCGATTGCACCGACTTGACATGTGTCGCTTTAGTGGAATTATTTTTTTTTGGTTATAAAGTCTACAAAAAATCAACATATTTTTGTTTTATACAAAACCTTCTCTTCCCCATCCTTTGGAAAGTTGTTACCATGGGCAAGATGACATGAAGTGGAGACATAAAACCTAGGGTATGAGTATCAAGATAGGGGAGGTTTAAGCCTATAGCTGAAAGGCGTGCTCAAGGTGGGAGGCAAACCAGGCGCCGGTCAAAGGTGTTTGACAGTTCTTATATCGTAAATACCACGACCCTCGGAGGGCAAGATAGTCACTGTGATCTCGGAGGACTTTAAATAGAACCCGGAGCCTTGTCTCTGCTCCCCTGAGGCGTGCCCTGAGATCTTCTGAGAGGGAGAGTGGAGGTATAAAGAGAGAGGCTCTCGCCTGCGGAGAGGAATCACAGCTATGCGAACGAGACGCGGCCTTTCCTACCGGTTTCCTTGCACGGAATTCCGGCCGAAGGAGGCGGAGGAGAGTGCTGGTAGTGTCGGGGGGAAGAGGAACAGGAGACGAGAGGAGTACGGCCGCCGGAAGAGGCCGCGCGCGGCGTCACCGGCGGCGGAGGGGGATGGGGCAGGAGGAGTGACCGTGGAGGACCTTTTCGACGTCCTCCCCGACGAAATCATCGTCTCCATCCTCTGCAAAATCGGATCGTCCGCCTCGTCGCCTTCCGATCTTATCAGCATCCTCATCACGTAGGTACTCCAAACCCAATAAAAACTCGATTTTTTTGGTGATCGTTATGGTAAAAATCTGTTTTTTTTTTTTATTTGGTCGGGTCTATAGTTGCAAGAGGATGAATAAGTTGGGGATGAGTCCCCTGGTTCTCTCGAAGGCCTCGGCAAGGGCCCTTGCCATTAGGGCAAAGAACTGGTCGGAGTCCGCTAACAAATTCCTGAAGCAGTGCGCCGATGCTGGAAATCTCGAAGCTTGCTACATCCTCGGCATGGTAATCTCCTTGTGAGATTTTTGAACAAAAGGAGCGATTTTTAGGAGGATTGGAGGCTAAAAATTTGATTTTTTTTTTTGTTTTGTTTTTTTGGTTTCGAAGATCCGCTTCTATTGTTTGGAGAGCAGAGCGAGCGGGGCGTCGCTGATGGCGCGGGCGGCGATTGGGTCGCACGCGGCGGCGCTCTACGCGCTGGCGGTGATCCAGTTCAACGGCAGCGGGGGATCGAAGAACGACAAGGACCTCCGGGCCGGTGTGGCCCTGTGCGTCCGCGCGGCGAAGCTCGGCCACATCGACGCCCTTCGCGAGCTCGGCCACTGCCTGCAGGACGGCTACGGCGTGCGCCAGAACGTGGCCGAGGGGCGGCGCTACCTAGTCCAGGCCAATGCGCGGGAGCTCGCTGCCGTCCTCTCCTCCACCGCCGAGGCGGCGTGGGAGGCCCACCGCCACCACAGCGTCTCGGAGGGGGCCAGCGGTTGCTCTCTGCTCAGCGACTTCGGCTGCAACGTGCCGGCGCCGGAGGCCCACCCGGCGAACCGGTTCATGGTGGAGTGGTTCGCTATGAGGGGCGGCGCCGCTGGAGACGGGTTGAGGATGTGCTCCCACGGCGGTTGCGGCCGGTCGGAGACTCGGCGGCACGAGTTCCGTCGGTGCTCGGTCTGCGGCGCTGTAAACTACTGCTCCCGGGCGTGTCAGGCTCTCCACTGGAAGCTTGCCCACAAGGCAGAGTGCTCACCCATGGACGGGTGGCTCGACGCCGCCGGTGGCGCCGTTGTCGCCGGAGCACCACTTGTGAACGGCGCCGTCGGCCTGATGAATTATTAGAGTACATGGAGAAGCATAGCAGTACAAGGTTTGAGGCGCCGCCTGTTTTTTATTTGTTTTTTAAATTTATTTTATCTTTTTTTTTTGATCTTTTCTGTACAGTTGTGAGAAAATGTTATCTTTTTGTTCGAAATCTCAAGAGACGTTCTTTTATTTTATTCGAGTTTTTTTTTTTTTTGTGTCTTGGTGAAATATTTTGTGACTCGTGACCGGCTTTTCTTCTTTGTTTCTATTACTTTTTATTTCTATTTTTTTTAATAATATTTGTATGACTTTTATTCATATTATCGTCATCTTTTCAGCAACTTTTTGATTTACTCACATGAGGTGGACCAGGTTAAAACGCCTTTGCGTTGGGGTTAAGCTTATAACTCTGGCTTGAATAAAGTCCTCTCTCCTCATTACTTAATACTAACAAAAAGTTATTATTATTATTATTATTATTCACTAAAAAATGGGTTATCCCCAATGTACCTACCATCCAAATGGCCAAATTGTGGAATGGAATATTTATCTAGATCTATTCCAAGAATAACTGCTGAATAATCTATTCCAAAAATCAATGCTAATTTTATTTTTAAGGGAGGGGTGGGTTTATGTAGTTATTCCTACCTATCCTGCAAGTCCCTCTTTAGTGCTTGCCCTTACAAGGTGAGGATACCTGACTCCCACCAGCTCAAATGTTATAATGGATGGTGGTTTTGCATGTTCTGATGATTTATTGGTAGGTGGATGAGATAGAATTGCTGTCCCTTGCAGCCTTCCATAAAAGAATTTCCAGCAGCATCAGTACCTTGATTGCTCCAATTGGATTAGGAAGTGGTCACCATAATACTTTTTGGTTGTCATGTATCCATAGTTGAGAGATTTTAATGGAGAAGGGCCAATATTCTTTCATGAACACATTGCTAACTAGTAGCATGCTTCTTGCCATCATTACCTTTCGATCATTTGGTGTAATGAAATTTTTATGTCTCCTTTATCCCTGTTTTTGATTCATAGGTGTGGCAGATGCATGCAGATGGTAGGTGCCAAGGTAGCAGTCTATGTAAGAAAATTTTAAAGCATGAACAACCTTGGTTGGATTGGATAGGCTACCAAGATATGTAGGCATGGATTTAATGGGAACATGACCTACTTGGATTTGGTGTAAATGACAAATAAAGAGAAACAAAGCATTTTAATTGGTTTAAGTCTACCATCTGTATTTGTCTTAAGCAGGTGGGCAGATGGCAGTCTATGAAAGAAGAATTGAAAGGAAGACCAGATGAATGAATGAAACCATGCATTTCAATGGATACAAGGTTTGATTGGCTAGTTTACCTGTATTTGTAGATATGGACCCAACTTGAGCAGGGCTTACTTAGATTTAGTGCTAGTTATGAAGCTACGACGATTGGTTAGGTTTGATTCTAATCACAGGCCTTGTTCTTCAATTTTGGCAGGTAGTTTGAGTTTGTCATAGTTGTATCTGGCCAGCTATATCTGATCTAATTCTTAAAAAACAAAACAAAAAAAATCTCATGGTAGACTCAAACCACATTTGATGAACTATAGGTTTAGTAGGACCCTTCAGTATCCCATTACATCTGTATTGCTTGACTTATGTTTTCAATTAGTAACATACTCAGTTCAAATGATACAAATCAAGGTGTTGGATCTTAGCCAGAAGTAAGTTCCTTTTGAAGTTGTAATGATTTAATGACTAAAACATAAAATAAAACAAAATGGTTGATGCAAAAATGGAACCTAAGAAAGATATCTAAACATCATCAACAATTAAGAACTTTTCTAAACAATAAAATACACAGAAATGATACAAGAAGTTGCTCATCCATGTGCAACACTCAAGGAAATACTTAACAAAATTTAATGATATGTAGAACATCTTTCAAATTGAAGAAGGGTGGAATCATCGGTATAGATTTAGACTGTTCCAACAAACCAAAAAAGGTATAGGACTCATGTGAATTATACTGAAGTAAAATCTAAGAGGAAATGTGACATTGCATTACTCTTTTTTTCTCAAAAAAAGAAAAAAAGTCTAGGGGAAGGTTAATTAGCCAAGCTAATGAGTTTAGTTTATCATACAGTCAGCTGTCCAGTTTAATGCTTTCATGCTATTTCATCATTCAGAAACACTTTCCTTCAAGAAAAATATTCAAGATATGAAAGAAGGGACAACCAATTGCGAGCAAGCAAGTATTTACGTAGCAAAAGTATCTAACTTGTCAAATCCCACAATATCTCTTCTCACAAAGCTCATTAGGAGTGAGAGGCGATGTTAAATATAGGGCTCTTATATGAAAGGGCCATTGACTGTTGGTTGTTTCTTTTTGGTGGATGTGATTTCAAGCATAATGCGAGGACTATCAAATGTTATATATGTAGCAATTGTGTTCCCTACATAAGTTAATCAATCAAATTTGCTCAAATGCACATTTTCGAAAAGAAAATTTACTTAGAAATTTGATAAGATTGTACTGATTGAGTGAGCAATAGGCAATCATCTCTAAATTTAACTACATAAATATCCCAAAACTCCCCTCAGTCCCGACGTAAACCCAGTTTTTTTTGCTCCTCACATGGTGGATAGGTTGTTTATTAAGGACCCTAAGTGTAAGGACCGTAAGTGTGAGGATCTGTGCAGGCATGTATTTACTCTACATCGATTATTCGTTGGAGAAATCTTGAATATTTATACGGAACCAAAAAGCCTAAAAAGTATCTTCCAGCTAGTCTTTTTTGATAAGATCTTAGGTTATTACAAAATGGTATTAGGGCGGACCCGGCCCATGGCCCATGTGGACAAAGGGATACTGCAGTATAGGCTCATTGAAGCTGACCAAGGGCCTATCGTTGTACTTATGATTAGATTGGAATATATTTGGATCTTTAGCTCGACGAGGACGTCGGGGCTTAAACGGAGGAAGTATACGAAGATCCGTGTGGGTGTATGTTTAGTTAGGTTGAAGTGTCAATCATGCCTAAGTCTATGCATGATACTTTGATTCAATAGAACCTTACTTCTAAATCTAAATCTACGAATCAATCCATGTCACCAACTTTGACAATTTTGATACATAGTTGGCCCTTCTAACCATTGGTTCCAGGATGACAACCAAAAACTAAAGCCCGGTCCGAGCACCAATTGAGCTCCAGGGTCGGTTTCGTCTTGGGAACAAATGTCTTACGTATTAAAAAAAATAGGTGATCAAACGATGCTCAACCAATGTCGGGTCCAACCATGGCATGTCGCTATAGGACTAGACGAAAATTTCTATGTATGTTTTTATAAATTCATTCTTACAATACCTATCAGCCAAAGATGAATCCCTCCAATAGTATCGGCCATTTCCCCTACTTTTCTCCATATTTCATCAAGTGGTCATGCTAGAGACAAAAACAGTCATAGATAATTATGATCATATTGGTTATTGTTCAGAAAGATTTTGGGTACTTATACAGGATTAATGAACCCAAAAAATACCTCCCGGTTAGTATTTTTTGGTGAAGTCCTAGGTTATTATAGTAAGTTGAATCATTTTTTCTAAAAGAAAAGTCATGTTATTTAAATTGCTCCATGTTAGTTTGAATGAAAAGCTACTAAAATCTCTCCTTTTGAAACTCCATAAGGTGACATCCAAGTGTAATTAGCTACCGGATCATTCCCCTTACCTTTAATCATGGGTGTGGACAAGTCCCATAGGGTATTGCTTTAACTCGACCGTAACATTAGATGAATAAATAGAATGGTTTTAATTAAACGTCACATAAATAGGATCGAACATACAAGGCTAAATTTTATTTTTTCCATATGACTAGATCCATGACCGGCTCACAGTATCCAAGTAGAAATAAATTGCACCAGATTTATCTCATTCATAAATAAATTTTGATCTTAAAATTGCGTCCAAAATGTTCCAAACTAAACATGATAGTGTCACCCAAAAGTACTGCATTTGATCAAATTTGATCCATAAGTTTTCTGCTATCATAGTCATCTCTAGCTTATTCCACAATGCTGCGCAAATTGACATTTTATTCTGAGGTTGACCTAAAGAACTTGATGTCCCTTACCAAGGCTGTGGCTTCCTTCCTTGGATGCAAGGCACCTTTCCATCATTGGCTATCTCCTCCACCATCTACGTAGATCAGTAGTCATGCAATCCTTTATTCTCCATTCTATCAATTTCCATGGATCTTTTCTTGGATTTTGCCTTGTTCATTCTCTCACCTTGATTAAGACCTCCCAATCCTCCTACAATTCCCTAGCTCTCTCTATGACAAGTCCTTATCTCCATGACAAGTCCTTATCCATCAATCCCAAGCTTATACGCTACCTATACTCCTACCACGGCTGCTACCAAGATTTCTTGGTGATAAAAGATACTTGTTTTGAGTCCGATCATGAGTGCCGTGGGCCTTATGCCACGTGGCTAACAGGACAAAACGATACGGCTTTTTTGAGTAAGGAGTCCACGTGTCACAACCTGGTTAATTCCTTTTATTCTTGGGGATAAGGGACAGGGATAGATAGGCGGACAAGGGACCGCTGCTGTTCTCCAGATCAGCAACACGGAGCCAATCGCGGCCGGCGGCTGGGTACGTGTCACGTGGGGGGAGTGTCGCTAAAACAGCCAGCACCGGCCGGATGGACCGTTCCATGGGCAGAAAAGCCGACAGTCCAAACTGCCGCATGACTCGGGCTTCGGGTGGGGCGCCATACATACATACATACATACATACCCATGCACATATATATATATATATATATATACACACACATACATACATTACGGTTGCATTTAAAAAATTATATATATATATATATATATCATGAAATGCTTTAGGTAGCCCTTTTTTCTCGACCTAGAAAGTCTTCCGAAAAGATTGACCTAAACTGCTGCCTCATTAACCTCTCTAGCTTTTTTTGTAAAATACCAATATAACATCACTTCTCATCATGGCTTGAATATTTTGGAGCAGAGGGTGAAACCTATCCATGCCACCTGTGCCCTTTTGGATTCAGTTGATTACCGTGGTCGAGTCACTTTCGAGTATGACTACTCAGATCTGCAGAGCACGTTCCCAATTTTATTTATGAAATAAAGGTGTCGAAAATCTGACCTTGGACCATCCAACTGGGTGGAAATGGAGCAGCGTGTCCCCAAGTACGCTAACAGCGAGAAGGCGGAATTTTGAGACTTTAGCGGCGAGACGATGGATTGCGGGCCTGCGGCTTGAGAGAGGACACGTGGCAAGCATGAAGGGCTCTAATGGGACCGGTCTAGACCGTGAGCCGGAACGGTCTGCTGGACCGCAGCGATTCAGCTTAAGCGCTCCGATGGAGACAAGAAGGATATTTGGGGATTCTGTGATACGTAAATGATAATTCCTCCTTATTCCTCGTTAGAATTCCTTCATTCCATATTCCGGGTTTGTGCTCTAACTTGTTTGCTAAAAATAATTGTAAATTTCAGCAAAAAAAAATAATTATAAATGAAAATTTTTAAACTAGGGTGAATTAAGGTTTAAACTAGTTACTGTTGGGATTGAGGAAGAGGGGAAGGGAGGGATGTTGCTTATTGCATTTGGTTTGTGCCGTTATGTGCCGTTACGTGGGACCGGGGTTGCATCGTTCACTTGAAAGAATGATTCTTCTTCTTTTGCACGAATTCACCATTGAATTGTACAATAGTTGCCTCGAGATCTATGCAGGTAGATGAATGAATGACTTGCTGGTATAGTTCCTTACAGTGGGCTTGGGCTTGGGCTTCCTTATTGGAAGGGAGGTTCGGTGAGTTGCTAACGGACAAAGCAGTTGAAGGTGGTATGGATGTCTAAATGATAGAACCAATAGAAAAAGATAAGGACTCATTTGGTTCATGGAAAAAAAAATTACTAGAATTTTTTTTTTTTAGAAAGTTGATGCTGGAATATATGATATCTAAAAAAGTAGCTTTTGCATATTTGGTCGACAATAAAAAAAATGACATTTTAGAATAACTAGTATTTGGTTGAGTATCTACTTTTCTAAAAAAATTTGTATAAAATACATGTTATATCTTTAATAAAGAAAAAAATATTACTCTATTCTATCTAAAAATTTAAGAATACTTTGAAAAAAAATTACCAGATTTTTTCATATCCCACATGTATTTTTTTTAATGAAATATGAGAATGTTATTCTTATGAAAATATTACTTTTTTTTTTTTTGAAAACTCCAATCAAATATGAGGCATCTCTCCATTTTTTCAATGACCCTGCGTCCCTCTTCTTTTTCTTGCGAATAAAAGGAAAACTTAAGAATAAACTGAGATTTGCATATATGTTTATAGCTCTTCTGATCAGGAAACCAAATTTTATTTGCTTGATACATGCACTTATTGGACATATAGAATGAAGCATTTGATGGGTGATCGAGATCTTATCAGCTGCAGTGATTCTTTATTTTTCTTATGGTTACATAAACAGCTCTTGGTAATTACGCTTGGTTTTCCTGAATTGACCCTCAGGTTCCATTTCTCGTACCATTCCACTCTCTTTTGAAGATGACTTAGCCACCGTTTTCCTCAAAAACAAAAAAAAAGATAAAAAGGCCATGTCTTAGCAGATTCGCTGGAGATTATTGATCTGGAATTGAATCATATCATCATGAAAGTTGGAGGCCAGGGTTTAGTGGTAAAAATAAAAACAGAAGCAACCTATACTTTTCTCCAGTGATAATGATATTATCATCGTCGGCGTCATCATCATTACCATCATTGTTACCATGTCATTTGTTGCGGCTATTCTTTGCATTATACTTGTTATCACAAAAATGTTGATTGCGAAGTTCTTTTCTAGTCACATAAATTTCTTTACATCCAACTTGATTGATTTCTCTAGCAAGTGCAGCCCTATTGTATGGTGTTTCATGTTTGCTATATACTCGTAAGACTTTGCGTAAATTCCTGCGTGAATGTGTGAAAATATATCATTGAAGCATGTTATCAGCCATATATTTGTTTTTGGTGAAATATATGCCCATGCAAATAATTTTTTAATTATAATCTGTTGATTGCATTAAGGTATTGCTAAGAAATGATATCATAATATCAAGTATTATTATGATGATGCTATATTGCTATAAATAATGTCAAGAGTTGCTAAGAAAGTACTACTAAGCAATGGGATTCCTTATATTACATGGCCAATGATCCACTAGTGCCGAGACAAAGCCATTTCCAAGCTAAAGAAAGAGCTCAGCCCTAGAGTGTTATAGGACAGAATGTCATGGGGTGTCAAGCATCTTTTCTTTAGCCATGGCCAAGCCATGGCCAAAGGCTGTGTGCACATTCAGGTTGAGAGGGGAATAGGAGTGCTGGGTCAGAGTTTTCTTTCATCTCTTTTGCTATGCTTTTAGCAAGTTTCAATTCTCTAGTTCCATGAAGAACCAATGGAGAAGGTTCCATCTAATCCTATTTAACCAAAGATCCAGTCCAAAAATGTTCATTGTCCTAGCATACGACCCAAATACCTGATCATTTTAGGTGGTTGTTGTTGTTGTTGTTGTTGTTGTTGTTTTGATAAAAGAGAACGAAAGGCTTCACTACAATCTTATGAAAGCAACTCACTTAGTATCACCCGTTCTAATCAAAGAAGCAAGATCAGCTGGAAACCGTCATCCCAAGGTACTTTTGAGCGCTCCACACTTGTATAATTGGCCAAAAAAGCATGATTTGCTTCCCACATAATGTCGTGACAAGAGAAGTTCGGTAATACGAGGACCCATGCGAGCGTATGCTTAGTCCTACATCGGTTATTCGTTGAAGAGATTTTGGATACTTATACAAGACCAAAGAACTCAAAAAATATCTTCCAGCTAGTTTTTTTTGGGCGAGATCTTAGGTTGTTACAAATAATATTAGAGCGGATTTGGCCCATGGCTTATATGGACTAGAAAACATTAGAACAAGAGCCGATCATGGTGCTTGTGATTAGATTTGAATAGATTTGGATCCTTAGTCTAACGAGGACGTCAGAATTTAAACGAGAGGAGTATGTGAGATCCATGCGGGCGTGTATTTAGTTCTACATCGATTATTCATCGGAAAAATCTTGGGTACTTATAGAGGGCCAAAAAATCGGTCCTAGGCTGTTATAGACAATGTGGCACAAAGAGTCCTAATATTTCCAAGTGCTGGATGTTGAGAAGAATAAGAATCATGACCATTAATCCAAGACATCACAGTCTTTATGTCTCCTTCTAAGATGATTCTATCATTCTGAAAATTCATCACAGCAGTTCTCAATCCATACCAAGCCGCCAAGAACTCTGTACTAGAAACTGAAGTCAACGAGATGGGAATCGATGCAGCTAGAAGGGCTTGCCCATCCTCATTTCTGATAATAAAACCTGCTCCTGCTGCTTGAGGACGAACAAATCCATCAAAATTAATTTTAATATAACCAGGTTGTGGGGGTGACCAAGAAACAGGTCTTAGCTTGTGTTTGGTTTAATCCATTGCAGCTGCATCCTTGAGACTATGGGCTTGTGGGCTGGCATGATTAAATTGCAGGCCTCTTTTGATGCAAGATTACAAAACCAAGGTATGCCAAGTTAGCCTGAGGTCTACATGGTCCCCTAAGATGATGTTGAGATATGGTACATTGATGTACTTGAAATAGTTTCCTACAAAATCTTATATTCAGATGCAGTGTGTTTAAAATTAGGAGTGTAATCAAGCTGAGCTTAATTAAACTAGGTTTAGAACTCAAAATTTGATATCCAGAACTAATCATTTATTATTTTATTGTTATAATTCCGAATCTAGCTTACCCATGTTTATTTTGATAGTTAAATTGAACCGGAATCAATCTAAGCTTGATAAAAGCTCAGTCCAAATTTGGACTATAAGTTAAAGTTTAAAATGTGATTTCTCACATATAAAATAATCTGCTAAAATTAAAATGTTAAAACTATTAGGCATACGACTATTATCAAAGGTTTTAAATCTTGTGAGACAAAAAGTGTCCTAGTTTTTCTATGAAACATGCTATTCCATCTCCTCCCAATCCAGCGTCATAATAGGTGCCCTCCATTTCTTTTTCTTCATTTTTCCTTTCTTTCTTTCTTTTTTATTTGTTTCTTTTTCATTTCTTTCCTTCCACATTATTACCTTGCTTTTTATTCTTTTTTCTTTCTTCCTTTCCTTTTTGTTTGTTCTGTCCTTTCTTCTTTCTTTCCTTATTTTCTTATTTCCTTTCCTTTTTTTTTTTCCTCTCTTCCTTGCATTCCTTCCTTTCTTTATTCTTACATTGCTTTCTTTATTTTTCTTCTCCTTTCCATCATTTCTTTCCTTTTTCTTCTTTCTTTCATTTCCCTTTTTTTGCCTTTTCTTCTTCTTTCTTTCCTCTTTTTTCAACTTTTTCCTCGTGGAAGGGTTTCAAAGTCTAGCCCCCATCCTGGTTCTATTTTCTCAAAGAAATGGGATAAGATAGTCAGGATGCCTTAAATGCCCCTTGTCCTGCAAAGACTTATGTTCTTGATTATCACTCAACTTTTGTATATGATGATCCCATCTATTGATATATATACATTATGCACCTCCTTTTGAGCCTTATCTAGCTATTTTGATTGAAGCAAGTTTTTCTTAACCTTTCTCAATCAACTTTAAGATGAACCTGATCAACCTTATCTTAAAACCAAGCTCAAGCTTTTCAAATCAATTGACAACCTGGCTTCAGATTCAAACTTGTTGCTCTTGGTTCTTCAAAGTTGTAACATAATGAACCTTAGCCTAGTTAAGTCCCCCAACCAAATATGCTCTTAATTTCTCAAATGCCTGATCTACACACAACCATGGTTATCTGAATTGTGGAAGATCTTTTTGATTACTTCCAAGGAATGGCAATTTACCAAGTTCACTAGGTGGTAGGCCTAGATAGAGATACACATTATTTAATTAGGCTGGAGAGCCTGGTCTATACTAATACCTCCTCTAGGATTGAGTGTGGATTTGGTAAGCTTGGATCAAATTATAACCAAATCAAAAATAATACAAAAACGTTTGGAAGGGTGCCACAAATTTAAAACAGATGTAGCCAAATCCATTGAGCAATTAGTTTGTTTTGGGTGCAGATCCTAGACTCAATCAATCTACATACATGAATCCAACCTGGCCATTTTACGCCTAAGAACCATAGATTATGATTACAAACAACTGGATAGGTGCTAGGGTTTAAAGTTAGCTTTAGAGGCAGACACAGGACATGAATTGGTAGTGACTGGCTAAATGTGTCCAGGCATCAAATAGGCAATAAAGTTAAGTCTCGTTTAATAATGTGGATTTGGAGTGCAAAAGGCAAGGAACTAAATCTAGTAAAGCCAAGAATTTTGGGGGCAAATGTCATAAACCTGCCAAGGTTAATCATTAACTATAGAAGCTGGTGGATTGAGAACTTGTGAAGAGTGAAGCCCTCCAATGGAAATGAGGGGAAGTTCAAAGGGAGAATGTTCTGGAGTAAGCCACAAGTTGAGATTGTACCAAGAGAAGGAAAAGGTGAAAAAAGCTACATGTTGAGGTTATGAGGAGTGTTTTGCAGCCACTTGGTGATCTTCATCCAATCACTGTGGGGGCTACTTTAGTTCATGAACACTTATATATTTTTCATACCTTTTTATGTTAGGTTTATCTTCTGATATAAGGTGAAAACAATAGTCCATAATGAGGTTCTCATGCACACCATCAATTCATGAAGTTTATACTGTCATGCTTGAAACTCCAACCTCAGAAAATTTTGTCTATGAACCAATCACTGATGCCACAAACATATTCATGGTCAAGTACCCTCACCAAGAAGGAGGCCTCTCTTACAAGTATGATGAAAAGACCAATGCTAAACCAACATGAAAACAGACGAGTAACCCTAACAATATCAAGGTTAGGGCACAAAAACTTATGCTTATAGGAGAACCTACCACCCATGGCCATGCATGAGGCTCTTTACACCTTAAGTAGATGTTGATGCTGACTTTTTTTTACACTGTACATCTGCTTTCATGTTACTTGAGCATTTTTCTTACCGAAATCATCTTTTATCCCCAGAAAAATTACCCTAGTTAATTTACGCATCTTAGTAGCCTTAGTAGTTAAGTGCTTAATTTCATAGAGAGAGAGAGCGATGGAGCTACACTGCAGCAAATATAAACAAGAGAATGGTGCATCTTAGCTATTGCTTTCCCAAGTCTTTGAAAGGTTACCATAGGAGTCTAACATTGTTCAAGTTGAAGACTCATAAGTAAACTAGTTCAAATACCACATTGGACAATAAATACAACAAAATACACCACCCTCACTCTCACATTCACATCCTCCTGTATTCTCGATACATTACGACAAGCAATCAAGCATGCTTTACTTCACCACACAATCTCGCCAGACAACTTGACAAACCAATGGCTTCTTCATCTCGAGCGATCTCGTCGGACAGCTTGACAAACCAATGGCTTCTTCATCTCGAGCGAAAGGCGCAAGCACTCCGACAGTTGGACAGGATGATCAGCAGTCCAATTGTACTGTTGTATAAGTCTTGCTAGCCACAAGTGGACCGTGGTCAAGCCCAAGACCCTCCCAGGGCAGACCCTCCGGCCCGAACCGAACGGCGAGAGCCTCAGGTCGGAACCTAGTATGCTCACATCCTCTTCGAAAAACTTTTCGGGCCGAAAGGCCCATGGATCTTTCCATATGGAGGCATCATGGGTGATGGCCCACATGTTCACCATGGCTGTAGTCCCTGCTGGAATCAAGAACTTGTCCACATGGACATCCTGGATGGCTAGCCTGGCCCATGAGAGAAGTGGGCCAGGTGGGTGCAACCTCAGGGCCTCCTTGACAATGGCCCGAAGATACCGGAGCTTCGACATGTCTGAATCTTGCACGGATCGATCGCCGACGAAGGCGTCGAGCTCCTCCCGGGCCTTGGCTTGGATGTTAGGGTGCAAAACCATTCTTGCCATGATCCATTCCAAGAGGATGGCAACAACATCTGTTCCCCGGAATATCATTTCCTACTCAACACAATAACATCCAAACAATCAATGAGAAGATAATGAGTCAGGCAAAGTTCAAACACTGAATTGCTCAAACACTAAATGAGGCAAGATTCAATTAAGTTTGTAAGGGACCAGGTCTTAACACTATTCCAAATCAGGTCCAAGTTGGAACCTGTTTTATGATTAGGATCTAGGTTAATTTACTATCCGACCATTTAGGATCAAGACCAAAGGATATCCAACCCTTTTGCATCCTAATGATTAAATAATTAACTAACAGAGGATTAGGTAGAAGAAAATTGCCCTGTCAGCTTCAAACATCACTTATCAAATTCCTTTTCTAACAAAGTGGAGGGAGCTTTCTGTCTCCCTGAGTCAGAAGGTTATCGTGGGCATTTTTGGCTACTTCCGAACTAGATTGTCTGAGGTCTTTGTCTCGGCCGAAAGGCAGAAGTATCATGGTACTCGCTAGAAAAAAAAATCAGCACACAAATATTCCATAAAGAAGAGCTACAGGGAGAACAAATCAAAGAGGTATGTGTTTGTGTGTGTGTGCGTGTGTGTGTGAGAAAGAGAGAGAGAGAGAGAGAGAGGACTCACCCAAAGCACTGCTATTATATCTGAATCACTAAGACTCTCTTCCTTTGGCAAAGCAAGCAGCAAGCTTAGGAAGTCATCTTGCTTGGAGAAGTCACCATGTGTTCTTCTCTCTTCTATAAGTTTACCCATAAGAGCCTTAACCCTCAAAGCCAGATGCTTGCACCTCC
The DNA here is from genome assembly GCA_025769935.1 of Phoenix roebelenii. NCBI lineage: Eukaryota > Viridiplantae > Streptophyta > Magnoliopsida > Arecales > Arecaceae > Phoenix > Phoenix roebelenii. The sequence continues at coordinate 3,562,112 of JAOXJJ010000263.1, forward strand.
TTCCCACCCCATACAAGTCCAAGAGGCCTCCCAAGGAAAAATAATCTCCCAAGTTAAACCTCCCAATCAACTCATACCCTTCCTTAACCATGTCAGCCAACTCCTTGCCCTCTACTTCCCCAAGCGACCTTCCAAACACGCTCCCCACCATGCTCTCCAAGGAGCCCTTCTGCAACACTCCCCTCAACACCACCATCCCCGTCTCTTCCATCTCGCTGCGCACTCTATCTATCATGCCATCAGCCACTGCACTCCGCAGGTTCTCTGAGGCTGCGATCCTCCGGGGGGAGAACATGCTGCCGGCGGCGATGCGACGGAGGTGCCGCCAGTACTCACCGGAGGGAGCAAACCCGATGGCCCGCTCGAACATGAGCAGCCGGGCAGACACCTTGGTCGGCCGGTCCGAGAATGCGGCGCCGCACAAGATCTCCCGAGCGGTGTCGGGGTGGCTGCTGACGACGACCGGCGTTGCACCGAAGCTGAGCGCCATGAGGCGGCTCGCACGGTGGGATTTCGATAGGCTCGCCAGCTTGCGGTGCGCGAGCGGTCCCAGGAGAGGAAGGCTGCCGAGCAACGGCCACCCGATCGGGCCGGGAGCTACCGGAGCATTCCCCGAGTACTTGTGCCATGCGAAGCCCCCAGGGACGAGCCAGGCGGCGAAGAAGAGCGGTAGAGTGAGAGAGAGAGTGAAGAGGAGGAAGAGGAAGGGCCATGGGGCATGGTTATGAGCTGCAAGGCACAAGATGAGTAAGAAGAGGCTGGTCATCAACTGGGTTCTCATTGGAGGAAGTGAGAGAGAGCGGATACTACTGCTCTTCTTACTATTGGAAGGAGGACAGGATTGGTTTGGAGTTCTTTAATGTCTAAATGTGGAGGGTGGCAGGCGATGGCCCTCCTATTTATAGCTGAGAGGAGAGTGTTTTGGTTGGACAAAAACCAGAGCCAAGAGCTTTTATTATAATTTTTTTTTTTTCTCTCCTGTGATCTGGTAGTAGGTTCCGGAAACTACAGATGATCTTAAAATATATTTTTATTTCAAGTGGGCCAAGACCTTTTCTCGCGTGAAGGACAATCACACCCACGGACACAATAGCTTCCCAAGTTTCTCACCAATTAATTGGCCACAAGATAATATCACTCCTAAGCTCTTGAACATTTAACATGGATAAATTTGCTCAAAAAGTAGTATGATATATCTAATTTTATCAAAAAAAAACATGTATTTTGGAACCAAAATCTTTTGTAATAATTGTACTTATAAAACAAGTATTCGGATTGTAACTAATTCTTAATAAATCCTCATCATGCAAACTAAATTGCTTGTTATAATAATAGAGACCGTACAAAAGCTAGAAAAATTGCTGTCGGACTCTGGAGTCAAATCCCTACATGATGTGGCACTTCATCCTTTGATTAGGCCCTCTCTAGTGTTTGGCCAAAAAGAAAGTTGTCGAATCTTTCCATGAGTGCTACTCCCAGATGCATACGGGAAATAGGATCCTCGCAAAATCTCATAATACAAGGGTATCTAAATGAACAAAAGTTTTCATGGTCATTTATGATGATATCATAGCCAACCAAATCATTCTTAATTATAAACAACACCAAAGATTTACAACTCTGCAAAACTCTTGAATATAAGATGATTGGAGAGTTGGTTTTGTGGTTTTTAGGGGGGGGGGGTGCAAATTTTGCTACAACTTTTAAACATGTTATAGTAAGCACATCTTAAAGTGCAAGTTAGCCCAATGTAGGAACTAAATTTCCAGTTAGTAGCAAACTAAAACAACATCAATTCATTCTATTGGTATGGTGAATAATATGGTTCTCTAAACTCATTACGGTTGAAAGTATTTTCTTGTAATCTTTGTTTAGATTCGGTGTTGGTCAAATAAAACACAAAGCCGAGGAAAGCGGACCGAGCTCCTCGTATTCGTCCATAAACCCCTCAACCTTATCCACGGACTATTTTTCAGTATTTCTCCAAATTAGAGGGGCTATATCGTAAAAGTACCGTGAACGAGGCGGACGCGACCGACGTGACCCGCGACGCATCCCCTCGCGCCACGCGTCCAGGGCCACGTGCCCTTTTCTTTTTATTAGAAATCAGTGACGCGGGCTGATGACGCCCTCGACAGTGGCGGTGACACGACACTTAATACTCTATTCCTGACGCGACGCGGGCTCCAACCCTAATTAAACGTATCTTAATCCAGCACCTTGGATTAAAGAATATATGCATTCATTAATGAATTAGCAGTCAACTCCACTCCATGATCCTGGATCTTCAAATAAAATTTTAATCTTCATGTGACGCAACACTTACACATATAGGCCTAATTATTTTCTATGGTATCAATATATATACACACATATATGATATGTCACCTAAGATAAAATTAATATGATCAATTTTATATTTCATACATATTAGTATATATATGTATATATACACTAAAAATATTAGGGCAATCAAACTACTTATAGTCCGATGACATGATTTGCATCATTTTTAAAATTTTAAATGACTTAGATACTATAGATCATGATCAACTATATGATCAGGTATTGCGGCTATGACATATAGCTGCAGCCAGTTGTTGTGAAAATGAAAGAATTGAAATGTAAATAGAAGAAAAAATAAAAAAAATAGATTATTCTAGCCTTGCCTAGAAATGAATTTCTAATGCCATTTGATTTTCTCTGTGATAGCAACAAAGGACAGCCTATAAGAATTTAAATCCATGCACAGAATGCACATAGAATATGATATACAATTTTGTAACTACATTCACAGTGCTCATTAGATATCATTTACAGAAAACTGTACCCCTTTTTTTTGGTGTAAATTTAATGGTACATTTTGAAATGCAGTGTATATTATGTATTAAGTTGATGCTATTTGGGTTGGTGGCAATCTAGATCTACCTCAATAAGCTTTTAAACCAAGTTTTCCTGATCCAACACAAACCAACATACCAACTATTTGGATTTGCCAGGAACCTGCTAAGTTCCTAAATGAACACACCTTGAAAGCATAGAAGATGAAGATGTATCTAGCTTAGTGGATTAGAGCTTGGTGCATCCCACAATTACAAAAAGGAAAAATGCGAAAGCTTTTTGAAAAGAGATTTGGAATCCGAATTCCAGACCATCCAGCCGATGCGATCGGATCGATCCAGAGAACAGCCAACACAGACAAATATCCGACAACCAGTTGATCTTTGGATTACTCTTAAATTTTTCAGCAGATTTGTCTGGTCGGCCATTGCAAACAGTCTCCAAGTGTCATAGCCATTAACCATTGTTAGGTGCATATAATGGCCCTTATTCCCCATCCTAACTTGAGTAAAGTGCCAAGTGCCAGTCACAAAGTAATAAAGTACCCCTCTCCTCCCACTTATTTCCTCTCTAGATGGCGACTACATAAGTTCTGAAAACACTTATTCCTGTACAAAAATATCCAGGGGTCCCATAAGCATAACCAAAGATATTCTCCAATTTCTAAATGCCACAGAGATATTAGTTACTGAACCTTATTAAAGAATAAAATAAAATTCTATGGATGGGTAACAAAATTGCTCTCAAATCAAAGGAGTCACAACACACAGAGGTAATAGTGGGTCATGCAGACCCAAACCCACCCCAGTTTGGTGCCAAAACTAGACTAGTGAGTCCACAAAGTGGGTGAGTTACTCAGCCATGGTTCAAGCAAAACTGGACCCATTTACAGCATCATTTACACCATTAGCTTCTAAGGCTTCAGGACAAAGGAGTTTGCTTTAAGATGGATTGTAACACATAGATTGGTCTCCATCTAGTAGTTGGCTTTTGGATCATGTGCAAAAGCTTCCATTCTAGTGTCCTGAAGCCACAGACCAACAGCCACTTAACCAAAACCTTATGTCTTCTGTAGTAAAAAAGGCCAGGCACCAGAGTGCTAGATTGCTCCAGAAAATAGAATGCATGGAGACAAAGCATGACCAGTTGCTTCCTCCAGAATTCTGATGTTCTCTTTCACTGTCCATGCTTCCAGAGTGCTTTTTCTTACCAATCCCCTTTAGCCCCTTGTACTCCTTTGTCTCCTCCAAACCTGGAGCCTATAATTTAAAGCAAAACAAAGAGATATGGACATGATTCTTCCACCTAATCTATCTTTCGACCGAACAGAATTATAATAGATAATTGATGCGAACAGTGTGCTGCCTCAGTGATCACACTCCACCTAACAAGTGGAGGTTCCTGATTCGAGCCCTGGATAGTGTATCCCCGAGTACTCGGACCTAGGTAATTAAAAGATTGGGTCATTTTGTTTCTTCAAGAATTTGATTGAAGAAAAGGATGTTGGCCATTGCGCAAATCAAATTTGCCCAGCCAGTTCTAAATATAAATACTATCACCATCATAAATAAGGGGACCACAACAGCCCCATATATTATGTCCTTGTTTTAGGTGGCGTTAAAGAACCTTAGCAATAAACAAGACCATCTTGAATCGTTAAACCAGCAGGAAGCAAACAAGAGGATGAATTGAAAGCTGACACAAAGCCTATATGAAGGATTCCTGACATGATACCCTCTGTAGACCATATTAGCAGTACCTCATTATTTCTCATATGGAGAAAGGGAGAATGGAGAGGTGGAGTTTCATTTTCTATCCGCACAATTTTTTCCAAAAAGTTCACCTCCAGGACACTTGTCTTCACACATCTTCCTTTGATGCCACAAAAAAAAAATATCATTAAAGCTAATGCAAAGCATATAAATGAATGCACGACATGGATCACAAATCGTAGCAAGAAAAAAAAAAGAACCTTTAACCGATCATCATCGTGCTGCTATTAAGTGGGACTCATTGGAGGTGTTTCTCCTTAAACAGATAAAGCATGTTGTCTTTGCAGCAGATTAAATTATCAAAGAGAACCTTTTGCCACAGATATCAAGAACATGAAAGTTTTGGGTGGGTGCTGATGTGTTTAACCAAAGTCTTTAAAGTAGTATACCTGCACAGCATGTGATATTACTCATAGATCTGGTGAGATTCATTTCCACCAATAGCACGGTGTCGCCCGATGTGGTTATTATTTGTCCACCACCTCATTCTAATTAAAGAAAGCAGCTGATGATAGTGGGACAATAATAAATGCTCGATGCCTCCTCTAATTGGCAAGATCAAGTATCACTGCAATAATAAATCCTAAAACAGATCAGCAGACAGGAAGAAAAGCTTCCTTAATATTTTAAAACAGTACTTTCATCAGTTAGTTTAACTTACCAATCTCTCATAGATGCCTTCAAGTCCACAGTTGAATCCCTTAAGCATAGAATCAGAAGAGAGAAAATATCTGAGAACAGATAAGCAAGGATAAAAATATCCAACGATACTAGCACTGCATGGAGATGAGGCCTACTTTACTTTTTCAGGAAGGATCTAACCATGGGGACCTCTAGTCACTAATGATTTCGACGAGTCCTTGATTAATGAAGGGTGCACGTGTTATATTGAAAAGGGAAAGAAGCACCTCCACCAAAGTCAGGACCATATAAATGCAGCCTAGATGCAATGACCACCACTTTCCTCTCAATGGGCTGCATCTCTCTGCTCTTTTAGTATGGTAGCTATCTGTAGTGGTAGATTATGATCTAAGCAATGACAAGATGGAGGGAAAATGGACGAACCATTTGTTCGAGACAAAAGGATGTGGGACCAGAAACAGGACCAAAACAGGATAACAGTGGCTCCCATTAGATAACCCAAAGATCTAGATGATTCGAATCTTTAAAATGAAAACATTATCTGAGCCAACCTGATACAAATGAAACAGAAACATACTGTAGAATACTTTGCAGCCGTATCCATCTGCTTGTTACAAGAACCAGAAACATACAGGCAAAAATAGCAGCACAAACATGTTGGTGGGTATGGAACCCAAATTTAATGAAACAGATTTTGACCACAATGCATCATCAAAGCATGACTTGAACACGGAGCACACTAATGAGCCCGAAATAGGTCATTAAATGAGGCAAAAGGCACAATCATGTTAAAGATGGTAATTTTATTGCATCAGCACAGAATGATCCATATTGTACAGGTGTCCAAAGATAAAGATGTTTATCTCATCCATAACATATAAATTTAAGCCACAAACCGAGTGTCGGTAGCAAGACACTTTCTACTTGGAAGTTATAGTTGCAGTTAATATTATGATAAAATAATACAATTTTGACAATAAAGCATATCAAGGAACTACTGCTAACTTGTCAACTCTCAGAACACTAATTCTACTTGTAACAGCCATTTCACATGTGACAAGGGATCCCTGTAATCAACAGGCACAAAACTATGATTCACTGCAGACTTGAATTTTAAAAGCATCAAGGGATGTCCACATGTCCTAGAATTTAATGCGTAGTCTCAGTAATAAGACCAAACAGAACTAGAAATTCTAACCATGATGATAAAAACCAGCTCTGTCTCCCACATGTTTAATGTGAGCTTGTCGTTTGTTCCTCTCAATGCTAAGATGCACTGAGAATACAACGCTTATACTACTTGGTGAGAACATTTCAACATAAGCAAAACTTGAAGTAACATTAGTTTCATTCTTTCACATCTTTTATTTACCGTATGGCCAGACACCAAACCAATTCTATTAGTGCATCTTGAAACAATATCAGCACTAGGCTATGTTGAATAGCCTAATCCCAGTCAAGCTCAACTTTTTTTTTGGCTCGTTTTTATGGCAAATATAAGCAAAATCAACAAACCTTATTCCATATATTATGCAGGATTTATGGATCTTTTTCCACCATTTATCTGTACAAGAAGGGCAACATCTAGTGCCAGTAAAAACATCTTTCCATCATGTTTACCTAGCCCTTACCCCTCTCTTTTCAAGTCTTTCTGGACAAGGTGAAGATTCAATCCTTGATAGGGTCTCCATCCATCCACCCATCCATACATCCATACATCCACCCATCCATCCATCCATACATCCCATCTGTACATACAAATAGATAATATTTTCACAGATAGTCTTTTGAAGTCTGATGTGTGAGTAAAAGAGGTAGTCTTTTGAAGTCTGATGTGAGTAAAAGAGGCACCTTCTTAGCCAGGACTGAACAATTAATGGATCAGGCATGAGCTTTCAGCTTGACAAATTTCAGCAGAGGTATTCATCATGGCTCAGCACTAATATAAGGAAATTATAGATTGGACAGGTTCTTCTATCACCACCTCAAATACTGTAATATTATTCTGCATTCTTAAAACAACATCTTGGCAAGATGACAGTCTGTTAGTTTATCTCAGTGATTAATTCATTTATCCTAGATGTATCTTCTAGAACTTCCAAATGGTTGTTTAGGATACTCCACACCACTGCACAACTGATCATGTTTTCTCTTTATCTATAAAACCTCCAATTTAGTCACTATCTCATGGAAACACCTTCATAAGGTAGCACAGAACAATCCAATGCTACCAATCATTTTATAGGAATTATATATCATCCATAACACAATAATACGGAAGTAGTGATAGTTTGCCATCTCCTCTTTTTACTATAGATCAATTACTGGAGGCCTTAAGAGTTCGCGTGAATTTAGCTTTCCCCAGTCAACAACAATTCATTTCTTCAAATAGTTGGTTGACTAGAAAAACTAAATCGACCATTCATTGTGCTTTACCAAAAGAATACTTATTGTGAGTGAGATTAGCACCATTTAGGGTGTTTACAAATGCTTATGACAAAAACAAACCTAAGGACTCTGGGCCCACAAATTGTCAACTTCATATGAAGGGATGTACGACTGCCACCTTCCAGCAGTTTCAAATAAGGTCTCTCAAATGCTAGGATGATTAAACCAGTAGTCCTGTAGAAGTTTTAGTCCATGTTTCTCACTTAGAATCTACCTTGCAAATACTCTCCATCTTTGGAATACCTTTCTGATAAGGAGAAAGATAATATTTAGTGGCTTCAAATTCCACCAACCCAATTTTTTTCTCCATGTCCACCAACACCCTTTATTTCTCTCTCTCTCTCTTTGTAGTCAATATCAGTACATAATATATTTTCCTCATAAAATTGACACACACTATGTACAGAATGCCATGGTACCAATACTAGAAGCCCAAAATTTAGGAGTTTAGAGCAAGGAATTAGGTGTTGGCATGGCCATATTGACCATATAAGGGCATGTTTCAGGGGGTCTATAAAACACTAGCATGCATTGGTCTGTGCCTGTCGGTAGCAACTAGCATGGACCCATGTTTTTTCTGAAACAGGCTCCGACATGTAATTAACACAGCATGGCATGGCATCTTACTTTCTTATTTTCTGACCAGCATGGGTATGACAAGTTATACTTAAATATTTTGTCTTGCAAGAATAATCCTTTTTCCTCACCATATTTTAAAGCATCTTGATGAAGGATATAACAGTGAGTCAGATTCCATTTAGCAGATTATCCATTCCTTTTGCATAATGCACCACCACATAAATTTAAGGTTATCACAATAAAAATAAAAAAAAGTTGTTCCCTGCATACCTGATAAACTTCGAAAAATGGCCAACATGTCAAAATGTTCACACTTGTAGCTCCCAAGAAGGTGACGCACATCCTTAAGGAACTATTTTCCTCATACATGATGAGAAGAACATGCACAAAGAGTGTTAATATGCTAGAATGAGTTTATCAGCTAATACAAATTCCTTTGGTTCCATCCTGATTAGGAGAAGGTAAAAAAGGAGGAGAAAGTCCATCACAAAACCCTAATATATTAGAGCTTTGGTGCAAATTAATTAGCATATTGGAGCATGTATAAAGAAGAGACTTTTTCTAAGTCTACACTTAGAGCAAGAGCCAACCCATCATGTTTTAGGTTATGACCTCACATATTTTGTCTGCAACAATTTGATGATGTTGAAGTAACAATTTGAATAACATGTCTTCCAATGTCTTTTCTTCTCTAAAGGTATTTTCCTTTCTTCCTTGTTGGGTTCATCTGATTTTACTTTAAAATTCTAGCATTCCAACACATTTACATTTTTCATTCCTTTCATAACTGCATTTCTAAATGATGATATATCTTACACGATATTCTAGTTACTATTATTTAGCATCTTTACTATTTTGTGAAGACAACCATTTTAAAGTGTTTTAATACATCAAATCGAACTTGCTGTCAATTCAGAATCTATAAAATCTTACTATAAAGGGGAAAATGGAACCATGGGACATGAACATTAATGCATCAGAAATGTGATACAGACCAAAGAGACTTACCCGCCCTTTCATAAATGGGGAACTTAACACCTAGTCTTTTATTTGATTGCCATTATTCTTTAAGTCATTACTTATGTCTAGTCCCTTGTGCACAGTTAGACTTGTTTTTTTGCACACGGTCACACAGTAATGCCTGTTTAAGTACATAGTTATACCTAGTTAGACCATACGAACACGGGCCAAGGATTACGCATAAAATGGTCATCAATTTCAAGGACTAGGAATAAGCATTTAGTCGACAGGGAGAAAACATAAAATGGCAGTCAATACAGGGGGTGGACCACAATTTCTCTTTTGTGAATCAAAGATTTCAATTGCTCAAACAACAAGCAACTTAGTTATTGATCTCTCCTTTTGTGATCGATTGCACAAGTTCCGCTGCTCAATTCCACTATAATTGGGCAATTATGTACTCATCATGATTCACATGCACAGAAGGCTTCGAGGGAGACTAGACTGTTACACATTTCCCATCAATACTAAATTACAGATTGTTTTTTTTATTTGAACTGAAGTAGCTAAAATTTATTCCTTGCCATGCATTCTTTTAAAGTATGGCATGCCAATTTTGATAGAAGTACATAATCAGACAAGCATGCATATAATCGGGCCCATAGTCAAAGCGCAAACCTACAAGAATGCTCTCAAATTCAGGTTACTATAGTTATTCTCTCAAAACCCTGCAAATTGTGCATGCAGGACTTTAGTATTCTCTCTGAACCAAAATATTTATTCTCACTATCAATTTCCCAACAAGTCAATTGATGATACATCCACAGCCTTTGTCCAGCTAAGGTTCTATATGTATGTCACAGTCTTGGTGCTGCTGAGGCCAGAATTTGTTAAACCTCACACACTGAGTACTCAAGCATTTCTCCTGCGTATTTTAATATGATGGCAAACCAAAAAGAAAAGGAATCATCTTCTCACGAAACAGGGCATAAGGAACCACTCTTCCTTCTGCCAAAGGATAGGTTGTTAAGAAAAGCATTGCATAAACCAAGCCCTTTTTTTATTTTCTGGTAAGCCAAGCAAGACAAGCATTCTAATGCTTATTATAAAGATATGATGGAGGTAAAACATTATCAAGCATAACATCATGTTATACCGTATGAACCTTTAGTTGTTGTGGGTGGTATTAGTTAAGACATCAGATAATTACCAAAGATATATAAGCTGAGATAAGAATAACACCTTTGACCATTCAGACCTGCAATCAAAATGTAAATGAGATCATAGCCTAAAGAAAGTTGTAATTCTTAAAATTTGAGAAAGCTAGATCATTCAGATCAGGCAGCACCCCTCATTTGTTTAGGTTTAGCCACCCCAGTAAAAATAAAAAGCCAAGTCAGAACAATGTGCTTTACCTAAAGTATGAAACATAATAAACGCCTATTCTTAATCAAATGAAACTTTGTGATCAGAGGGGAAAGGCATCACCTAGAAGGCTAGAACTCTTCCCACAACATACCCTATTTGGTCTATAAAGGATGTAACTACCGGATTCTACTAAGTGATAATAAGAAGGGCTAGTTTTCCATAGACTAAAATCCTTTTTATAATTTTATTAACACTTGCAGTTGAAATTTGATTCACACAACTTAATTATAAGAGTGGGAAAAGCAGCTAGTTATCTCACCTAGGAAGTTATGGAGGGACATGAGATTTTGCTGTACCGGCCCATGCAACAAATGCCTACTGCAAGATCTACCTATTGAAGCATCTCAAATTTCATATCACGATTTTTTTCTTTTTGGATGCTCAGAATAGATAATAAAAAATAGTTATTATTATTATTTTTATACAATATCTGACACCGAAATACAATGACATGTCCAAGTAAAACAGGTAGTAGTAAACATCATTAGAAATGGCAGAAGCGACCATGCATGGGACTAATATTCCGATGTGACTATTCTAAACTGACCTAAAATTAGCATCCTGGGAGATATACTATGTTATAAACAGGGATGAAGGTAAGCCTAAAATATGTAAAATAACAATTCATTAACTGCTGCACCTGCAGCAACTACATTGAATAGAAGCACCAAATCCACATTACTTATTGGAACTCAAAAGTTCATGAATTTAGATGGCTGAATTTATATTCAGTTTTTGGGCTTTTATTTTTCTATTTTTCACTGTTTTCATATAACGTTTTAGTTGTTGGGTCTCTATTGTCAGTCAAATTGGGGTCTGGTCAGCACATATATTGTTAGGAATTGGTCAGCCACTATTAGCCGCTTACTTCCTATTGATTAATAGGACATCAGAAAGGTTTTGGGCTTTTGGCTGACTGATTCAGTTTTATTTCACTCTTTCAAAGAGTCCTCCTAAGTTAAGGTAGTTTATAAAGTTGTATGAGATTTAATATTCATAAAAATACGAAGGCCACAGGTCCGTGTTTCCTTTCTTCCTTATCTTCTACTGTTCTCTTATTTTGTCCTCTCTTCTCTCTTTCACTTTACTTTCTCTATGTTCTGTGCTAAAGTACTGCTGCTAACAGAAAATTTCTCACCGTGAATCAGATGATTAAGATCAGAGATCAAATCTATTGTTAGATAACTGGTTTAATGCAATAAAAAAATAGTGAATACTGAATAGATATAGCTCAGGATTCATCAGATCTGAACCTAACTAGCAGCAGAATCCTGCCATGTAGCTAGTAAATCTTAACGAGGCTACACTTAAGCATGATAACATGCAAAATAGTTGTTAACAATACAACGTTTTTGAAAAAATAATGGTTTAGAAGATAATATGCGTCTATTTGTATTAACCACGATGAAAATATGTGTCTTTCAATAAAGATTTGTTTTTTGCAAAAGTACCTATGGAAAGGCAGCGAGAACTTTTGGAACCTTAATTTAAATAGGACATTTCTTCATCATTATTGCTATCACAAGTCAGATTTAAAATAACTTATGCACTGGACTGGTACAAAATTTTCGTATATGTATATATGAATTCACAGAAAAAAAGGGTCTCTTTAAGTATTTTATTTTATCACACTGTGAATCATAGTCTAAAGGAAAAGTATGGCTATTCACAATTCCAACTCAATAAGCAAAGCATCCCAAAGGAAACATTATGGATTCCCACTTTCCACTTTCCAAAAACAGTCCTGATTGCAGGAGTAGCTTCCACCACATGTTGACTCTAATAAATACATCATTAACTATGAATTCCAATATGATATGCGCTGCCATTTTCAATAAACAACACCTAAAAAATGTTTTACACCAGATTAACTCCATTCAACATAATAAAATCAAAGAAACAACTTCTACTAGATACCAAATCTTACATTTTTTTCTTTTTTTCTGTTCACAAGTAATATATTGCATCCATAATATTGGGGCATATTGATTCATGATCTCTTGAGGTAGAAGGTTCTACATAGTGACTTTGTCAAAATTAAAATGCTTCTACTCATGTAACATGATAGTTGGTGATAAACTAACCATACCTTATGGCCTCTCTGGATGATGGAAGACCTCGTACATCCTGCTGGCAAGAGTTTCTGCAGAAAAGGGCTGATGGAAGGGAGCAGTTAGAGAGAATCAGGACACCAACCGCATTCAAAATCCGTATTTTTTGGGATAAGGTAAAATCACCTTGCAGGTGGAATCTGTAATCTCTGAAGAATCAAGATGGAGGGAAAGAGCAAGCCATTTGTACCTTTAAAACTACTTTCTTTGGCCGCTCTGCACTGTATTTCCTCCTCATTGTTCCCTAGCAGATAGATTGCGGCTTCCAGCACCCAACCAAGGTCTTGAGGAACATAAACAACAGAGTATTAATAAAGCTGTCAAATTAAGAATTATTACAATTAGAGTTGGTGCCAAAGTTGTAATAAAGCTTAAGAGTTGAACATCCATATAGTGATAACATCTTGGTTATTGAGTGCCCACCAAATAGAACAACATAATAGTATGGCAAACAAAGTTATTAATATAAGTACTTATACTTGGTATAGACTAAGCAATTAAATACTAATACAATGTCAAAAGATGCAACAAGTGGACTATACGAACTAAAAAACAAAATCATCAGTCTGGAGAATTAATGACTTGGTGGAGACTAAGTTGGAAAAATATTCACAAATTTAAGGATAGAATAAATGTTAGAATTCAAGATGAGGTTATGTTGAAATTGATATGAAACATGATGATCAACCAAGGCTCAAGGTACAAGAAACAATGCTGAAGTAAGAAACGACAATGTCATGTCACTGGTGGTCTCAATGCTTATATGTGCAGTTGAATTCCAATACTTCTTTGTTCATGATTAAATTACTAACAAGATAGCACCAGTGTCCCATCAGGTTTATAAGTTATTTTTTGGATAATCAAATCCTCTGACAACCATTCTAACTCTGGGTCATTCTGATCATGGATGAAACTTATTATGATTTTTCTTTTTTCCCCCTTCTTGAAAGACCATTCAGAAGGACCACTTGTGGTGAACTAGATCTGAGAGATCAGGTTAGGTTGGTTTGATGATGATCGTGATGCAATGAACTATAGAAATGGTTCAACCCATTCAAGGAAATGTCAAGTTGAGTCGAGGATCCATTCTTGTGACAACATCCAGGTTAACTGTATCATCATTAAGCAAAATAACCTGTCTATCTTTCAGAACCTAGATAGCCCCCGGTTAAAAATATGATCACAATATACCCATCCATTAAATTCATAAAAGTCATTGTTCTTGCTCAGTTAATTTTAATCATTCAGAAAAATAATATCCTTTTTAGGTCCGACAAGTAGTGTATTGTCCCAAATTGATCACAGGAAACTATGCTATATAGTGTACGTACATCATGCAATTACAGAGAGAGCAAAAGTTCCATAAATTTTTCATGGTTCAGGCATCAAAAGCTTACATTATGAAAACCGATAAAAGAAATCCTAATTGCACTCATGTGGCTCAAAAACTCAAGGAGCCCATACTTCAATATCATTTCTATTAACCAAAGGAAAACCGATAGGCTATAAATCAGTTGCAGATAATCAAAAAAATCACTAAGATAATCTTTATGCGATGCAGTTCCAAAGTGTTAAAATTAACTAAATAAGTAAGGTAAGAAATTTCCATCCTTCCTAGTTGTGTTCACAACATCATTTTATAGAACAAGTGACAGAAGAAATTTGGGCCATTCTCATGTTTTTATCCACCTCCATCAAGATATGCATTAAATTGAAACATTGGTTAACCAATGCCATGACACTTAGGATCAAGATCTGTCGAATCAGGCCAAACCACCCGGTTCAGGTAGTACTGAGCCGACCTGGTGCGAAAGTGGGTCGGTTTGCCATTTCAATTTGGTTCCAGCCCTTACGGTTTGGAACTGCAAAGGGATCGGCCAGTACCGGTCCTTTTCGGGTGGCAATAATGCCAGTCCACATGATGTCTTTAAAAGGCACTGTAGGCATTGGGAAGGCCTTCAACGGAATTTGACACATGCTTCGCCGCTTTCCCTTTCCAAAAAATTCACAAATACTACCGATTCAGGCTATCAGAAGGAAAAGCCAAGGCTAAATAAGGTGTGACTCCTCTCCCCTATCTCCTTTCTTTTTTGGGAGGGAGATTTGAAAAAATAGCTCGAAAATTACAACATAAAAGGAGAATCAGGAGATCATTTTAAAATTTTTGATTTGGCTAGATTTTTTATATGTGGTAGATCTATGAACAATGTACACGCTAACATAAAAAATTTTAATTTTTGGATTATATATAATTTTTAAATATTAAAAATATATATTTGATTAAAAAAGTTAAATTTTTTAAAAATAAATAAAAAAACTATAAAATCAGAAACATATTTAAAAAAATTCAAGATACTCTATATAAAAATTTGGTGCCCATTCATTCAAGTTTTGATGTGATCATGTGCACAATAGCTTAGGCTTAACTTTGAAAAAAATTGAGAAATAAGTAGTCTTTTATGCATGCCCAAGGGCCTAAAAAGTACATATAATTAAAATTTAATTTTAAATACAAAAAATAATTTTTAAAAAATTAATTTTAGATTCTGCATGGATCTGAGCTGAAATTAATTTTTAAAAAATTAATAATTAAAAATTATTTTTAAATGCTAAAAATAATTTAAAATATACAATTATTACCAAAAAATATGAAAAATTAGTAGTAAGTATTTCATAATTCAGAAGTAATTTTTGCGATAGAAATATTTTTCTGAATTTATGATATATAAATATTTTTAAAAAATTAAAAACTATTAAAAATATATAAATAAATTAAAAATATAAAAAATAGTGTTATGTATTAAATAAATCAGATGTATTTTCGAAAATTAAAAAAAAATTATCTTCGTCATATTAATATTTTGCTAATTTTAAATAATTGATAAATTATCATATTTGATAAATCTGCAGGAATGGGGCTATCAAGGAAGAAGGATCTAGAGCGTGATAGTGGCTGGGAGCATGAGCAAACGCTCTCGGGTCGGCACCATTGGCAGTGCAACTAGTGCAACATAGAGTTCAAAGGAGGAGGGGTAACCAAATTGAAGCAATACTTACTGGTGTTTATCCTGACATATCTATATGCCGAAAATGCCCATAGGAGGTTCGATAGCTGATGAAAAAGCATTTTACTGATTTTAGAGCAGCGAAAGAGAGGGTTGCCAAAAAGAAGATAGAGGTGAACAGCCGAGCGGCAGAGCCACCTTCCTATCACTCTAGAAAGTCAGAGGAGGTGTTCGCTCAGATGACGAAAAGGCATAGATCCAGACTGCCATGCAGGCGAGCCTGAATGATCAATGGCAGTAGGATGAGGTGGCATGGCATAGAGCTCGATTTAGGCCCTTGTACTATAAGTCGAGCTTCGATTCTGCAAGCAGTAGACAGATCCAGAGTTTAGGAGGACCTCCTCAGTCAAAGAGGCCGTCAGCAGAGGCGGTGGCTGGATTGCAGCTATATTGAAAGCTTTTGGTAGCAAAAAGAAATCATCGAGAGAGATTCCACTAGGAGCAGCAATCTATGATTAGATCTACATACCTTCTACAGCAGAAATTTGAAATGGCAGAGGGTTAACTCAATACTGAAAAAGGATAAGAAAAAAGATATGTAGCGAGCTATTGGATCCTGATTCCATTTTAGCCATATCCCAGCGAATGTGGAAGACAATACGTACTACAAGTCTGCCATTTCTACCATACAGGCTGCCGGTCCTAGTGTAGATCCTCAAGGCCCGAAAGACATCTACAGTGAGCTTCTTAACAGTAATAAGGAGGAGCTAGAGAAATGGATTGCCTCCTACAAGAGTAAGTGGTCCATATATAGACTGTGATGTGTGATGGTTGGATCGGTCCTATCAAACGGAGCATCATCAACTTTCTGACATACTATAATACAAAGACTTTTTTCATAAGTCGGTTGATGCTTCTGATCAGATGCATAACACCGCATACATCCTCAAACTTATGAAAGAGGTGATTGATAAGGTAGGAGAGAAAAATGTCGTGCAGGTCATCATTGATAATAGGCCACAATATAAGGCCGTCGTGGAGATCTTAATGGAGCGGCGGCCACGTATGTTCTGGACCCCACATGCTGCACATTGTATAGACCTCATATTGATAGACATTGCAAAGATTCGTAGGATGCAGCAGACAGTGGAGACAGCCCAAACCATCAGCAGGTATATTTATAACCATACTTAGGTCCTTTCACTGATGAGGAGGTATACATAAAAGATTTGAGACCAGAAGTCATACGATTTGCTATCGACTATATTGCACTTGATAGCTTTCTTGAGAAGAAAGCAACCCTACATCTTTGTCAGTTTCGAGTGGCAAGAAAGTAGAAATGCCAGCACAGCGCTGAAGGGAGCAGTGTCGGAGACTTGATGATGAGGCAGATATTCTGGCAACAAGCCACTGTGATAGTGAAGGCTATCAGACCATTGTATGAAGTATTTCGAAACGTAGATAGCGAAAGATACCTTCAGACAGACTTTCTGTATTACATGATGGAGAGCGCAAAGTCTCAGATCATGGAGGCAGATCCAACCCATGCCTAGGAGTACATCGACATCATTAAGCGGCGTGGGACTACCAAATGAGTAGGGACTTGCATCTAGCAGGTGTCAAAACAAGGGTTTGCTGGAAAAGGATGCCCTCTCCTTTGAGTCATTTCTCATTATATAGAAAAAAGAGATTAATTACAGCAATTAAGACTCCTTAATCTAAGCATGTAATAAATATAATACAACCTAACTATGGAAAGTACATTTCAAAATCAAATCTCTATTTACAGTAATATATATTGGAGATAGGTTGTCATCGACAGCTGGCTTTGACATTTCAATATCAAATCTCTATTTACAGCAATATATACTGGAGATAGGCTGTCATCGACAGCTGGCTTTGACACCCCCCTTCAAATTGATGCTGGTGTAGAAACTAGTAGCAATTTGTTTACAAGAAAATCATGTCGTTGCTTAGGCAAAGCCTTTGTAAAGACATCTGCAATTTGGAGATTACTTGAGACATGTGGCAGGGAAATAACTTGTGCATCGAAAGCTTCACGAATCGAGTGGCAATCGACTTCGATATGTTTGGTACGTTCATGATAAACTGGATTTGCTGCAATTTGAATGGCACTCATATTATCTGCATGCAGAGAAGTCGGAACAGATTGAGGAAATCTAAGTTCAGAAAGCAGTCCATGCAACCAAATAATTTTTGAACAAGCAGAGGACATGGCACGATATTCGGCTTCAGTAGATGATTTAGCGACCCGATCTTGTTTCTTGCACTTCCATGGAATCAAAGCATTGCCAAGGTACATGCACCACCCTGTCGTAGAGCGACATGTGTCAGGGCACCCAGCCCAATCCGATTCACTATAGGCAGCAAGTTGAATATTAGATCCAGTAGAAAAAAATAAGCCAAGTGTAGGAGAACCCAAAAGATATTTGATTATTCGACGGACAACAACCATATGAAGATTTCGAGGAGAGAACATGAACTGACTGACTTGATTAACTGGAAAAGAAATGTCTAGCCAAGTTACAGTTAAATAGACAAGGCTACCAACAATTTTGCGATACAGTTGGGATCAGGAAGAGGGTCGCCTTCATCTTTTCGATATTTAGCATTAACCTCCAAGGGTGTATCAACCAAAGAAGAATCTTCTAATCCAGCCAAAGCAATGAGGTCTTTAGTGTACTTATGTTGGTTTATGAAAAGACCTTCAGGAGAAGTATGCACCTCCAAGCCCAAGAAATAGGTGAGGAAACCAAGATCCTTCATATGAAAACTAGCATTAAGAGACACTCGAAGCTGATCAATCAAAGATGAATCACTGCCAGTTATAATGATATCATCAACATGGACAAGAAGGACAACAATACTTGTAGAAGTCTTATGCAGAAACATAGAGGAATCATATTGGCTTTGCACAAAGGAAAATGCTAAAAGAGTCTCTCGAAACTTTTCAAACCAAGCCCTTGGAGCTTCTTTTAAACCATAAAGAGACCTTTTCAAGCGACACACATCAGTAGGAGAAGTACTCGTCAAACCAGGAGGAAGACGCATATAAATTTCTTCCTTAAGGTCCCCATGAAGAAATGCATTCTTTACATCCATTTGATGAAGATGCCAAGCTTGTGATGCAGCTATAGCAAGAACTGTACGAATTGTAGTCATTTTGGCCACTGGAGCAAGCATTTCTTCATAGTTTATACCATATCCTTGACGGTTGCCAAGGGCCACAAGTCTCGCCTTACGCCTATCCAAGGATCCATCTGATTGGACTTTAATTGCATAAACCCACTGGCAGCCTATGGGTGTTACAGAAGATGGACATGGAACTATCTCCCAAGTATCATTCAGTTCTAGAGCATCGAGTTCCTCTTGCATTGCTTTTTGCCAATAATCATGTTTCATAGCCTGGGTATAACAAGATGGGATAGGAATAGTAGACAAAGTAGCAACTAAAGATGTACCTGGGTATCCATACCTATTTGGAGGACGAGATGGGCGGGTTGACTTGCGAAGAGGTTGAGGAACAGGTGCAGATTCAGGTGGTGGGGCAGGATCTTGCTGTGGGCCAGCATGACGAACACGCCTTTCATACACAAAACCTAGTTTAAACCTTGCTGCAAAAGGAGAAACAATTAATGTAGAATTATCAACAGAAAAATCAGGTAAGAAGGATATGGAAGGTAAGGATGGAGATTCAATGTGAGACGTAAAAAAAATATTGATTCTCAAAAAATATAACATTTTTTGAGACACGAATCTTCTTAGCAGAAGGATCATAGCACATGAAACCCTTTTGGTGAGGAGCATAGCCAAGAAAAGCACATCTAACAGACTGGGTAGAAAGTTTATTTCGTTCATGAGGAGGTAAATGGACAAAACAGACATCCAAAATTATGGAGATCAGAGTACCTTGGATGACAATGGTATAGTCCAAAATATGGAGATTCATACCTTAATTTAGAAGCCGGAAGTCTATTAATTAAGTAAATTGCAGTACTAAAAGTCTCAACCCAAAATCTAGATGGCACAGATGACTTAAGAAGCAAAGTTCGAACCACATCAAGAAAATGACGGTGCTTTCTTTTAACAACACCATTCTGTTGTGGAATGGATGGGCAAGATCGTTGAGATACGATTCCCTTTTGTTGGAGAAAATCCTGGAATTCATGAGACATG
Source organism: Phoenix roebelenii (assembly GCA_025769935.1). Taxonomy (NCBI): domain Eukaryota; kingdom Viridiplantae; phylum Streptophyta; class Magnoliopsida; order Arecales; family Arecaceae; genus Phoenix; species Phoenix roebelenii. Next base: position 3,582,095 of record JAOXJJ010000263.1, read on the forward strand.
TATTCTCCACCAGAATCTGATCTTAAGATCTTGATGCAGGTGGAAAATTGATTTTCAATGAATGCTAAGATATTCTTAAACACTTCAAAGACTTCAGATTTTGACCGAAGAAAGTCGATCCATGTGAATCTACTGTGGTCATCAATGAATGTCACAAAGTATTTGTACTGAGCATGAGAAACAACAGGTGCAATACCCCAGACATCAGTATGAATCTGATCAAAACAGTTGGTAGAAAGAGTATTATGAGTTGGAAAAGGCAGAACTTTGCTTTTGCCCAATTTACAGCTAGAACAATCAAACTCAACATCTATAGAAGAACACTGAGTTTTATTAGCAAGTAAACCAGAATTCAATACATGAAGCAAAACTTTGGAGTTTGGGTGGCCTAGACGATATCTTACTCTTATTTTTGACAGCAATACAAGCAAAGGAAAACAACTTGGAATCACGAACAACTGGTATAGGCATGTTTAAAGGAAAGAGTCGTCGACATTTAGGCTCCTGTGCGATCAACTTTCCCGACACCTGATCCTGCACAGTACAACCAGATCGAGAAAAAAGAACTTCACATTTATTGTCAACCAATTGTCCAATGGAGATAAGATTATAAGATAAGCCAGGAGAAAGAAAACATCTTTCAAAGAGGAAGAGACTTCACCAATGGCTGTAATGGGTAGCAAATCCACATTTGCAGTATGAATTTGCATATTCCCATAATAGTTTTTGACATTAGAAAGATTCTTGGAGAAATAGGACATATGGTTCGAGGTTGCAGAATCAAAGAGCCAAAGGTTTGAAGGAGATTTACCATTACCAGTGAGTCCAAGTGCTGAAAAAGCAAAGAAGATCATTTGTTGAGCCATTTCAGGTGTCAGAGAACCTGGGGTAGCAACTGTAGTTGAAGAAGTTTGTGAAGACATCGTCGCTTTAGAGAGAGAATCTAAGAAATCAGAAGCTGGAGTACTAACAATAGCTTGAAATGATCTTTGATTGCGATTTTGTGGTCGCGTCGGACATGTTGTGATGATGTGTCCTTTCTCCTTGCAGTAATTGCAAAATTTCTTCTGACAGTGAGTTGCAATACGGCCAAATTCCTTACAACCGTAGCATTTAACATTCCTCATATCTCGACCTTTTTGCTTCCCATTTGCTGCATAGGCAACATTCAGAGAACCTGTGGAAGCCTTCTGTCCTTCACAAAAGAAATTTGAGGACATAACACAGGAACACTTCTGACACCATCCCAATACCCAGCATATGAGATCCCAGGAAATTGAAGAAAATCCAAATTTTCTGCTAATAGGGAATTGATTTCAACTTTCTAGGGGAGAAATCAAATGAAAGCACAGTCTTGCAGTTAGGATGACCAAAAACTGTCATCAGAATGTCTTCCTATTCAGATGATGCTGGAAAAAAAATCAAATAAATCCCCAAATCGGAACTTTTTTATTCGGACGAACTTGAAAAGACCATCACATGATAATCCGGCAAGAATCAAAACAGTCAAAGAAAACAAAAAGCAAGAAGCAAGCTAAAATTCTGAGGGGTTTGGACGAAGAAAACTTACAGGAGGAAATTAGAGCAGCAAAATTCTCCGAGAGATCAAGGTTACATCTTGCGAAGAATGAAAAAAAAAAACATTGGAGGCGAAATGGAGACCCGTGACCCTGATTTCGCCCCGCCGATCGCGCCATCGTCGCCCTCCATATCTCTCTCGCTCGCTCGCTCGCTCGCTCGCAGTGAACAAGGATGGGAGGTAGTTTACGAAAGCACTTATGCGTACTATTCACGTAAGAGAGGGTGTTATATATTTATATATATAGTTTCTATATATATATATATAGGATGCTATATATATCTTATCCGAAACTATGTATACGAAAAAGAAAAAAATCCGACCTTATCTATTTCCGTAGCTGATTTGGATTCTAATGCTAACTTCTTTTTTTTTGTCCACTCCGATCTACATGCAAATCCAGATATTTAGTATATAAATCTATCAGATATGTATCCGACCATGGCACAACGCTGCATCTGATTTATATTGGTTATTTTTATTTATTAAAAGCATTAAGATCATTAATAAATTATTTCATGTATAATTATTATTTTCTATGAAAATAAATATTTTTTAGTAAAAATGAAAATTTTAATTTTAGATAATTTCATAACTTTATTGACTAAAAGTATTTATAAATATTATAACTTCTATGTATTTATAAGCTTCACTCTCTAAAAATTAGATAATTTATGATTTTTTATTTAAAAAGAAACGATAATATTGGATATAAAAAACTATTAACAATCTTTATACCATATATTTACATGATTTTAATTTTACATATTTTAATATAGATTAAGTTGAACTAGTAACTTAAACTCTTGGACGATTTTTATGTAGATTTAATAACTATAATTTAAATCTTTAATTATTTTGTGTTACATGCAATTTGTACAGTGAATTATGTTACCGTCTTTATATTATATAATTAATATTATATTTTGCCGATTGATCTATTGGATAAAATAAATGTGGATATACTAATATTTAACTTATACGACAAATATAAATATATTTAATATCTAATTTATATATTTATGTGTTTAGAAGCAATATAGATACCAGAGATGGGCATCAGACCGTACCGGGCCCGACCCGGCCCAGGCCCACCGAGCCACATACCAAACGGGCCATGCCTGGCCCGGCCTGTTACTAAACGGGTCGTGCCAGGCACGGCCCACTTAATCTAAAGACTAAGCCCGGCACAGCCCATCTGTCCAAAAAAAATAACCGTTATAAGTGGCCCATAACGGTTATTTTTTTAGCCCATAACGGCTATTTGTGGTTTTTTAGCCATTTTGCCCCTCCCAACAACCATAAAACAGCTAATTTGAGAGGTATTTTGGGGAAAAAAATGGAGTCCTATAAATACCCCTTTTCTCCCTCATTCAGGCCCTTCTGGGCCGTTCCGGGCTGGCCTGCGGGTCGTGCCATGCTTGGCCCACGAATCGTGCCAGCCCAGGCCCTTATAGGCCGTGCCGGGCTCGGCCCGCGGACCAGAAATCCTTAACCCAGCCCTGCCCCTTTTTATGAGCCGTGCCTGGCACGGTCCGTTACTGTAGCAAGCGGGCCGTGCCATACTTCGTGCCGGGCCGTGCCATACTTCGTGCCGGGCCGTGCCAACCGGGCCGTGCCGTGTCGGGCCATGGGCGGCTCGGCCCAATGCTCACCTCTAATATATACTAATTTTAATATCTACTTAAAATATGTATCCATATTTATTAAAAAATATAAATATAAACATAAATATATTAATATCTTATCCGCATTTGATCTACTTTTAATCCTACAGGAGGGACTAGTTGAAACTAACACCATTAGCTAATGCAGACTTATGTGCAATAAATATGATATGCTATACAGAGAGTTATCTCTCAAAAGACTTACATTAAGCTAGAACTAACCCCAGCAGGCGACCTGCCTGAACTACTTATAGCTTGAAACTATACATGGAGTGATGTGTAATATATCAATCAAATAGGGAGTTCAAGATGAAAAGATTTGCGACAACTGCCGTGTTATTTATAACTAGTTCCGGCATGCGGCGTGCTAGGGACTGGTGGAAACTTAACGTAAGCCCCGTTGCCTTATTTATTCTATGTTTGATATCGGGGGGCTATTGTATATAACAATATTTATGCTAGGGGGCGTTTGCTATAGGATGATTATCCCAAAATCAAGTATGATATGGATAGAGGTGATGAGATTGTCATGCGTGATTATTTCAAGATCAAGGATGATGTGAGTAGAGGTGATGAGATCACTATGTTTGGTTGCACTATAGTGATCTTACATGGTAGTGATCCCAAATCACCTCTATCTCTCAAATCACCACCTAACCTAGAGATGAGATAACCGCCCTTGAGATCAGAAATCCAATATCACCCTAGGATAGTGATATTGAGCTGAAAATTGAGAATAAAAGCCTCTCAGAGTCTTGCAGAAAAAATTGTTATATCAGTATATCGTTAATATATTATATTAATATTATATATTATATTATATTGATATATTATGTTATAATATATTATATTATATTTATGATAAATTATGTTATAATATATTATGAATTTATTGTCATATTACTATTCAATGATAACTTTAAATTATAGTAAAAATATATATTATTATACTTTATATTTATATAATGAACATATTTAATATATTACTTCCATTGGCCTTATTTTTTAATAGAAGTAATTATTATTATTAAAAATAATATATTGCAAGTATAAATAAAAATATTAAATCTATAATAACAATTAATATATATTTATAGGAATAATAATTCATATGATTAATAAATATATATTTATAGAATATATCAAGGATAATTCTAGTATTATATGGTGGGTGATCTTAAATCTCCATGAAATACTAAATATGTTATTCGTAGATACCTGGAATTTAATTACTCAAATATAACATACCAAATGTGGTGATCTTAAATCAGTGGGGATCAAATTATCTCGGAATAAGGATCACCAGTGATCTAAGATCATCTTGATGATCCTATTTGAGTTACTAAACACCACCTTAAGGTTAAACTAGTCCCCATGGGTGATTGATGTGGAAACTTAGCTTGCATAATTTTTTAGCATAACTTGCTAAATTATAAGTACTACGTATAAACATATCATGCAAGACACATCTAAAGCTCACGTTTAGTGGTTCAGGCCTTCAGGATCTAACTCGACATGAACAAATTTACATGTAGGCCTTATATAAGTATAAATATTACTTATATTTATGCAAGAGTCACATATAATCTCTCATTGCTCGTTCATTATGAACTAGTCTTAACGCTTGGGGTGTAGATCATAATTTAAATTTAGTAGATACTCCTACTTGTACATAATCTTGAGCTATGGTGGCCTATCAAGCTTAAGGGCAAGCCTGAACCTGCCCATTTATGATCAAATTCATCTCAGCTCAGATAACACAGCTAAATCCAGTTATAAAAAGACAAATTATATTCATTTATTTGGATGGGCTAAATATAGATAACAATCAACAAGATCCAATCCAAATCAACGACTTTTTTTTTTTTTTGAAAAATTGGTGATATTATCATCCAATTAAATTACTACAGTTTGTTAGTACTAAATTTCTTTTAAGAATCAATAAAATAATAAATTTTAAAATTGTATTATAATGTTCTTGAAAGTGTCAAATGTTTTGAACAAAATCCAACGTCCATTCTCTAAATCAAAATTCAAAAACCTTACTTTGTAGAATAGAACATTACAACTTGTGTAGACAATTGCACTTTAAAGACGGATTGGATAGCCTCCTATACGGCTCATCATTCAGGCAACTTCATCTGGGTGGACCAGGCTTCTGTCCTGTCTGCCTTGCAGTCTATTTTACCTTTTAACTTTTTGGGCAATACTCACACCCGTTATATGTGAATTGTCGATGTACCAAAAAAAAAGACTGATTTCTAGAAATAGACTTTTATGTTCTTTTCTAAAGGCATGCTTTATCAAATTGCTATTTAATTGAATTTTTGTATAAAATAGAGGAAATTTTGCACAAATGACTTGACTGTTTTATCATACAACTTTTGATCACATTTATTTATTTATTTATTTTCAAAGAATGATTGAGTTTTGAAATATTTGGAAGCTTTGACTTCTTAGCTCTAATAGATACGCTCAAATAATATGTTTGAGTTACTGAGGGCAAGTGAACACATTTGGATAGTGCATGCATATACGTGGATGCATATATTTTTCAAAATGAGGTATGTTTGAAGATACTTTTTACATGAATGCTTATATTTTTTCACAATGAGGTAAGTTTATACTTTTATGGATATATAATACTTGTAAGGAAGGAGGCTAGGGGTATCTACCTACCAGGGGAGTCCTAGCCCGACAAGGAATGCACATCACCCCGGGATGCTGGCCTATCAGGAGATAGAGGAGACTATTTTCTATGCTCTTTTTGGTTGTCAGAGGGTGGCTTCGTTATGGGAGTGTGCCTCGGCCTGCTTTCATCTGTACTGGAGGTAGTCGTCGACGGAGGAGTTTCTGACACTCCTGGCTAAGTCTTCCTGAAGAACGGGCCTCCTGTCATTGAAGATTAAGGCAGCTTATCTGGCTTATCACTGCTGGCTATATAAGAATCAAAAAATAGTAGAATCAACCCATTCCATATTCCACAAACCATTCATCATCATCAACATCAGTATAGCCAGATGGCCTTAGTGCCAATTTTTCTCCATTATTTGTTGCCATGCATGCAGTGATTCAAAGACATCATAGCCTCTGAGAAATGAGCAGATACGTGCTTCTCCACCTTGCCCGCCAATATGTTCACTCCGCAACATCTATTAGTCGACCATCCTAACAAAAGGAAACAACAGGTCTCTTCAACAGAGAATCTTTTCAAGCTAGGTTATGGGCTCACAAGCAATGCGGCCTATTTGTATGGGTTCACTCCATCTAATTTTGATCCCTAGATGATTCACTAATAAGACGTGTTACAGTTATGATCTTGTCACAGATTGCATTCTTATTTACCACTTGTTTTACTGTTACTGTCACAACCATTACAACTTTTTTGAGAACTAGGACAGATGGAAACCAAGCTGAATATCAAAATGAGAGCAGGAACAAACTCAGATATGCTGTACCAAAACAAGGAATTTTTACTGACTTGGACAGCTGGTACCCTTGTTGTCAGAATTATTAGTGTCATAGTTCCTAGTAGTTAATATTGCTTCTTCTTGTTCTTTTTATTTATTTTTACATGCATGTTTTTCAGTTGTGTGGCAGTCAATCTCCCCAGTTTCGAACACAACATGATAGAAAGTGGATTGTGGTTTTTGAGGAGTAAAATACTCTTTTAGGATGGTCAGCAACTGCACCTTAAGAAGCAAGCATACCATCAATAAGTATATATACCTGGTTGCTTTAATTCTCTTTGCTTGTTTCATGGAGACCTGTTCATCATGAAACAACATGCAAACATGCCCTTAGATTTTATTCTTTCATTGTCATGTGATCGAATGGTGTGGGCCAAATATTACGACTAAATGATGTAATTGTCAGGCAATAGACTATTCTAGTACTTGCTTGACAGTGTTAATTAGAAAATGAGGCATCCAGCCTCCTCCATTTTGTTATGCTTCTAATTCATTTGTCTACATTTGTTTCTTTTTGTGTTTGACAAGGACTTGGCTTTCACATACACTGATAACCTTTAATGAATGATATTTCAGTTTTATTTTTTTAATGATAATGTGTCTAAGTAGTTAAGCGTATCAGGTTATTGCAATACTCTGTTTTTCACATATTAGGAATCAGCTTTTATCAGATTCAAGCATGATAGTCATTGCTTGTTTTGTCTTGATGAGTCATATTTTAATCTCCCAAGAAACCCTTGTACGCTTGATACATTACCTCACTATAGAGGAGGAACAATATTAATTTTCTTCTTTATAAATAGCTTCCCTCATCTTTTATGACCAAGGCTCTGTTTGGAAGAAGCCCTATTTTGGAACTTTCCGAAAAAGTTGTCTTGAGCTTTATCGGAAAGTTGTTTTTTTACCAAAATACCCATAATAAAATATAACAATTACATACTTTATCCTCTTATAAATCTAAAAATTTGCTGGAGCCCTAACAAAGAACCCTAGCTATGGATCAGACTCTCTTCCATGCAAGAAAAGATATTCTTGTATCTTATTATTATTTTATACCTTTATTATTGTATTATACTATAAATATAATACTATATTACATTATATCATAATACATTAATATGTTATGTTGAATAATTTAATATTATGTTATATTATAGAAAATTAATTTATGCTAATAATTATAATATTTAATACCTTTATTATTTTATTATACCATAAATATAATATTATATTACATTATATCATAATACATTAATATGTTATGTTAAATAATTTAATAGAAAAATTAATGTGCGCTAATTATTATAATATTTTGTATCTTTATTATTATATTATACTATAAATATAATATTATATTATAATATTATATTGCATTATATCATAATATATTCATATGTTATGTTAAATAATTTAATATTATAT
>JAOXJJ010000263.1:3590332-3601312 GCA_025769935.1 Phoenix roebelenii
TATGCTATAGTATATAATGTTATATTACTATATTATAATAATAATATATTACATTACAGTAATATTATACTATATCGTATATTTATATATTAATATACGTTATATTTTATTATGCTTTGTTGTATGATACTATGCAATATCTTTTATGATAATTTTGTCATACAAAAGTACTCTCTCAGTTTGTTTACCAAACACATGTTAAAGTGCCACAGCATTTTAGAAATGTAGTTACCAAACAGCAAACAACTTTTTATAAAAGCTCTACTTTTAACAGCTCTACTTCTAAAAGCTCTACTGCCAACAGCTCTCCCAAACAAGGCCTAAAAGGTGAATACCAAAGATAAGGAGAGACAGCCCTTCTAGACCAAATCCATCCTCAACTTAGTGGGAAATTTTAGTTCCCTAAACCTAGGAACAACTCTGTCACGATCTTTACCATCACCATAAAGCTAAAGGAACTATTATCCATCATCACTAACATCATGAAAATCCCTTACCCAAATGTAGGATGCAAAAGTAGCTTATCTTACCTCATTCTACTTCCTATATCTAGCAGTAAGCACATATTACATCAAGGTTCGCATCTTGAAAGATAGCTCCGGGCTGCTGCACATTTGATAAGAATTTTTTAACTCCCTCTTATCTTTTTCTTTCATCCTTCTCTCAACTCTTCTTGTCTTAGCATCCTTTCTCATTAATAATTCTAACGCTAGGTAGATGCTGAAGTCATCGAGTGAGAACAGGTGCCAAACATCTTCCACCTGCAAAACCAAGGCCCAAAGCTCGAATCTTGGTCAGACCAAGCGTCCAGAGTCTTTAACCATACACTCTTAATTGTTATTTTCCTAGGCCCTTTGTATCTACTAGAAAATGAAAGAGAAATAAAACTTTCATCCGATGGAAAAAGGAAAAAATGAGGATTTTCCACCGTTTGAAAGCACAAAGGCTCTGCTTGACTGTCATTTTAAAAATAAGAAAGAAAAGAAAAATAGCAGCAGAAAAAAGAAAAGAAATAAATTGGGAAATTTCTTATGTTTGAACTGAGAAAATTGCAGAGAAAATAGTTAAAAATTTGTTAAGTTATACCGAACAACTTGCCTATGTGTTAATTTTTTCCCAAAACCGCTAACTTTTGGAGAAGAAGAAACTTTACAGTTGTAGGAGAAAGTCTTGACCCATTATTTCTCCTTTTATTCTCTTCCTGACTTTTCTTTTCAGTACCAAGCAATGGAAGTTTTCTTCACTTTTTTGGCAACCAACAAAAATAAAAAAAAAAACAAGAAAAAGGTTTTGGAAAATTATTATTTGGTTGTGTTAGAGGTGGTTTTGCATGGGTTAGTTTGTTGTTATCTTATATAAATTCCAGAAGAGGAATGAGATTTGGTTTCTTTTCCAAAAAATACTACCTTGGCGAGCAAATTTATGCACTATGTCATCTCTTGAAAAATTTCCTTTTGGATTTCCTCTCGCTACCATACATTGGAAAAAAAGGCTCCCTAACAAATTTTTCTCACTTTTTCAGCACTAAGGCCTTAGTGTCCCAAGTACTAAAACTTGCCTAAAGGCTCCTCAAAATCATATCAAACCAATGATGCCCTATGTGTTTTATGTGGATCCTTAAATGCAGTAAAATTAGGGCCTTTCATAAAGACAAACAAAAAAGGATTGAATTGCCTAAAAAGAGCTATATAAATCAGAATGTTAGCTAACACTCATTGAAAACATATATACTTGCACTTATAGATGGCTCCATGCAGAAGTACATAAAAAGAATCTGGTAAAGCTACCTTTTATGGTTTTTCCCATGTACCCGTTTATGATTAAAATACCATCCTCGCATAACCTCCGGGCATATTCTCGATATGATCCTGCAAGATCTTTAATGTTACATGCTTCGAGGTCTCATGCAGATTTTTAACTGCATAACAAATGAAATCTAAAGCTTATCATTCTGCATATCTCATCCCTTCATTCGCACAATAAAAATAGTATCCTGCAATATGTATTATTTAAATAGAAAAAGTCAATATTCCAATGTTTTGATTTCATAAAACCAATTAGAAGAACCTTAACTCGTGTAATCGCGAGACTTGGACAGGATAATCACAAATATGTAAATCATTCACAAAGGAATGTATAAGAACCAATAATTCGATGTTAGCGGACATTTATGCGAGAACCTTCCAAAATATTTGAACCCATACTACAACACTATTTCTGCTACAATGTAATCAACAGACTGATTAAGGTTCAAAAATGCTTCTGATCTAGGTAAAATATTTCAGATAGCTTCAATATAAAAAAAATTGATGCAGAAGAGGAATTGATTTGCTAGTTTTTTGGGGTACTAACTTGGGGACCAAATTTTGAAGGATTATCAAAAGTTTGTACGTGGTATCTGAGCTACAAAATAAGCTAAAAGTTGCTGGAAGTTTTGGCAAATTGCAACACGTACCTATTTGAACTATTTATAAATGAATTTCCTTTGAACTTTAAAGCCAAAAAGAAGTGGAGAAATTGGTACTACATGATGAGAAGACAGCAATGAGTGATGGAGCAGATCAAGAACCTTAATGAATAATAAAGAATTATAAGGACAACCTACGAGGATAAATAACAACAGTGGCCTCACCACTATCAAGTTTGTAAAGAGCCATCACCCAATTGTTTACCATGGATTTATCACCTAGGGAAGAAGAAAAAGGCATCACCCTGAAAGACGAGAAAACCTCGATTGTTTTCCAGATCCAAATTGTGTAAGCTACGTAAATTTGGTTGTCCTTTCCTAGTCCGCCACATAAATGAAGTCATAATATCACATCTGGGTTCCTCTATATATAAGGACAGCTAAACTATTTTGAAGCTCAAACCAAATGATTTTTGAAATTCAACAAAACCACAGCTGGAAGTAGAACATTAAAACATTAGTCCTACTCAAGGATTCCCCAATCCGCATAATTACATCATAAATACAAACTCACATTACAATCCACCTACAAAAGACAACATAAAAAGTGGATGAGAAAACCTTTAACAATTATTATCATTGAACTAGTAAAAGCAAGAACTTGATTTTTTTCTGAAATAAGAGGGAAACAATGTGCAATCTCCCTGAAAGGGCGATCAAAAGATGATCTCCACTCAATGCTTGATGATACATTTCCTTCACAAACTGCTCATCCTCATTAAGCAAGAAATTTATTAGAATCCAAATTCATAAACAAATGCAAATAATAGTTCATCGGTCTCACATTTCAACCTAAAACCCAGTTCAAATCAAGTCCTGATGGTGCTAGATCTTGACCCTACCCATCCAAATGACCACAAATTAACCACTTTGTATTCCCAATATCTCATCAAATGGATAACACTAAGTGAAATTATCAAACCATCATAGACAGATCTTTTGCAAAATAAGAATACAGCATGGTAGTTCAACATACGTAATGCACAAACTAGTTAAGATTTTTGCAAATAACATGGCATTCCAGAATATGACCATATAATCATTTTACATGGTTATAAGCGGAAAAAAAACATTAACATGCGTTAGATCTTGTATAAGGATCATTCTGACCAAAAGGGGCTAGAAACAGAACATTCAACAGATATGTATTACATGGAAAACCATTTGAGTAAAACTGAAACCATCGCATGTAAACAGTAAGGGAAGATGAAACTGAGCAACAAGATATCAGCAACTCCCAGAACAATTGTTTAAATAACTGTAACTGAAAGAAGTTGTTCTTCGCAGGCAGGTCTCAAAATAGATGCACCATTTATTAAAAGCAGAAAACTACCTAGAAGTAGAAATTAGAAAAGACAACAATATCAAGAAAACCTGCTTCCAATTCACTGCATTACCATCAAACCCTCAATTAAGCATACCTGCACCGGCGTTGCTCTGCCTAGCAATCTTGGACCACTCAGTGTGGAACGACCCAGGGCGGTCGACACGTTCATAGGTGTGCGCCCCAAAGTAGTCTCTCTGCGCCTGCACCAAGTTTGCAGGCAGCCGAGCGCGGCGATATGTGTCGAAGTATGCCAAACTGGAGCACATCCCCGGCGTGCTGATTCCAGCCTCAATTGCCAGCCCCACGACCCTCCTCCAAGCACCCTGTCGCTGCACCATCTCCCTCGCGAACTCCGGGTCCACAATCAGGTTCGCAAGCCTCCGGTTCCTCTCGTACGCCTTTTTGATCCTGTCCAAAAACCTCGCCCTTATGATGCAACCCCCCTTCCAGATCCTCGCCAGCTCCCCGAGATTGAGGTTCCACCCCTTCTCCTCGCTCTTGGCCCGGAGCAAGTTCATCCCTTGGGCATAGCTACAGATCTTGGAGGCATAGAGAGCCTGCCGGACATCGTCTATCAGACGCTTCTTGTCGATCGTTCGTCCCAACAACGGCCCCGAGACCTCGCCGCCGATCCCGGCCTCGTCAAGAACTCTCGCAGCGGCCTCCCTCTCCTCCTTGAGCCCACTGAGGTATCGGGAGTCGAGGGAGGAGGCGATTGTGGGGGCCGCCACCGAGAGCTCCGCCGCCTGCTGGACCGTCCACTTCCCAGTCCCCTTCATCCCGGTCTTGTCGAGGATCTTGTCCACCAGCTCACCCTCGCCGTGCTCGTCGGGGACCCTGAAGATGTCGGCGGTGATCTCGATGAGGAAGCTCTCGAGCTCGCCGCTGTTCCATTCAGCGAAGATCTCGGCGAGCTCGCGGTTGGAGAGGCCGCCGACAGTGCGGAGGACGTCGTAGGCCTCGGAGATGAGCTGCATGTCGCCGTACTCGATGCCGTTGTGGACCATCTTGACGAAGTTGCCGGCGCCACCCTCGCCGACGAAGGTGACGCAGGGGCCGTCGTCGACCTGGGCGGCAACGCGGGCGAGGACGTCCTGGACGTTGTGGTAGGCCTGGAGGTGGCCTCCAGGCATGAGGGAGGGGCCGTGGCGGGCGCCGTCCTCCCCGCCAGAGACGCCCATGCCGAGGTAGAGGAGGCCGCGGGCGGCGGCCTCGCGGAGGCGGCGCTCCGTGTTCTCGTACCACTCGTTGCCGCCGTCGATGATGGAGTCACCAGGGTCCATGAACTGGGAGAGGGTGGCGATGGTCTGGTCGACAGGGGCGCCGGCCTTGACGAGGATGATGACGGAGCGGGGGCGAGCGATAGAGAGGACGAAATCGCGGGGGGAGTGGTGGCCGGAAAGGGGGAGGCCACCCTCAACCGCCGCGCGGCCGACGGTCTCGTCGACCTTGGAGGCGGTGCGGTTGTAGACGGAGATCGGGAAACCCTTGTCGGCGATGTTGAGGGCTAGATTTTGGCCCATAACCGCCAGTCCGGCGAGCCCGATGCGCGACAGCGCAGCCGCCTCCATCGATCGATAGATCGAGCTAGGGTTTCACCCGAGGGTTCCTAGGGTTTCGGCAACCGGAGGAGGAGGAACAAGAGAGGAAGGAGACTGCGGAGAAAACGAAGAGACGGGGTTTGGTGGAGCCGGGAGCTGCCGTCTCCGAGGGGTTTTAGCGTTAAATTAGGGACTTTTAGGCCCATATCTTTTACCTTTTCACATAGATCCCTCTAAAAATATTATTTTATTTATAACTTCTTATTGATGGGGTTGGTTGGGAATGGGAGGGTTGGACAAGATGGAGGCCTTGCTTTTGTTGGCATGAATATTCACCTCCAGTGCTCTTCGTGCCAGGTTGATGAGTCACTGGACCATACTATCTTCCTGTGCTACCATGCGAGGAGGGCTTGGAGGCAGGCAGAGTTTCCCATAGATCTTTGGCATCATGCGGCGTCCTTCCCTCAGATTCTTCAACAGTTGGCCAGAGTCTCGCAGTCCAGATCGGAAGCAGTGCGAGCAACCTATACTGCTTACTAGATCTGGCTTGCGAGGAATGCATGGACATTTGGGAAAAGGTGCCCTCATTAGAGTTGGTGGTGGAGAGGGCGCGGTTGCTGGCACGGGAGGCTTCTCAGGTGATCCGGTCGAATAGACCTTTGACAGCTCGGGACATCTGGGGCTCCACATCTGCTCGTGGAGTGCTCCGTTTGGTGTTTTTCACCTGAGAGCCCCCACCATCGAGTTTCCTCAAGATTAACTTCGATGGATGCATCTTGCAAGGCGGTAGGAGGGGAGGTACGGGCTTCGTTGTTAAGGGTCCGGACTCTAAGGTGATTGCGGCCGAAGCTTGCCACTTGTTTGACACATCGGTGCTAGGGGCAAAGTTGAGAGCTGCCTAGTCGGGCTTGTGCTATGTTTGGCGTGCCTTGTGAGAGGAGAGACATTCTCCTGGAGGGTGATTCTGCGATGGCTATTGGATGGATTCGGCAGACTTCTGAAGGGCTCGGCGACTACCATCCGTTGGTGGAAGACATTCGAGCCATGGTTTCCGACGGACTGATGCTTCAAGCGAAGTATGTGTTTAGAGAGACCAATGGGGCAACTGATTGGGTAGCTTCTTTTATTGCTAACCATTCGAAGGACCACCTATGGGAGGAAGAGGCAGAGTTGCCAATAGCTCTGTGCCTCTTCATGCACGTTTATGTATGGGACTTCCAATTTAAAAAAAAAAAATTAAATAAAAATAAATGGAAGCCCTTATTGATATAGTTTTAATATGTAAGGGACGTGTTTGTAATTTTCTTCTCCTTTCCGAGCGATGCCGGCCAGGGCGTTCGAGTATGGGATTAGGAGTCCTGTTCGGTGGTCTCAAGCTTGAGCGAGACTAATATTTTCCTTGTGGTTGGAGATGACGGACCCATCGAGGCAGCGAAGGGGCGCTCGTGGCATCGTGTAGGTGTCATTTATGAGTTGGGCCGTTCGGCCACAGTCGAAGGCATCCTCCTGAAAAGAGAGACGCGAGCACGATGTCAATGACAAATAGGACCAGAGCCGGCCCAAGCCTGAGGCGGACGACCAAACTCCAGCCCACAAAAAGGCCCACGCCCACCGCAGTCCGTGACTCCGTAGAGCTACAATGAGTCGCAGTCCATAGAGCTACCGGCTACCTCGACGAGACGTGGAAAAACTGAGTGTGAATCGCCGTCCCAATCCCATCGCCCATCGGCCATCGCAGCCAGAAAGGAAGGAACGGAGGAATCCGAGGAACCTATTCGGCTATTCCTTCGCTTTGACCTGTAAAGCTGTAAACAGTAAACCTATTGGTCCTATAATCCTATTCCTTCCGCGGTAAGGCAGGAACCTCTTGACCTTGTCCTTGGCTCCTTGCCTCCTTGCCTTCGCCCGTTCGCCGTAGCTCCCTTCGTCGTTGCCTGGTTCTCAGTCCCAGAATACCAAATCCCGAATCGCCTCGTCCGTTTCTTTTGGCCTTGAGAAACCCTGGAAATCTTGTCTCTTCTTTTCCGGGCTCTTTCTCTCGACTCCATGGTATGCTTAGATATGAGAAAATCTTTAGAAATCGTTCTGTTTTTTTTTACTTTTTCTCTTATAGTCTCCAAGTCTTTGGTTTTCTGGTTCTTTTGGGTGGATGAATCACTAGGTTTAGTAGAAGAATGATTGGGAGCGAGAATGCCATTGAGTTGCACAGTATGAAGCGTGGATGGCTTATTGTTTTAAACTGACATTTTTATCCTATTTTTTACCTATTCTTTCCCTTTTGTATTTGATTTTTTTTTCCCGGCTAGATGGGATGCCCCTGTATAAAGAAGTTGAGATTAGTCGACTTTTTTCTTCTTTTTTTAATGATTTCAAGTTCTTTTCTTTTTCTTGGTTCAGAGAAGGTTAGATAGTTGGGTTGGATTCAGAACCTGATGATTTGGGTCTCACAATAAACGAGAGAATACATCCGATGGAAGTTTGTGGAAGTGGGACGCGTAATTGTGCTAAAACTGGCTTTCATTTTGATTTTTATATGCTCCAGTTTGCCGACTTTAACTTTTAATGGTCTTTTGTGGTTTTGAATATCTATTCTGTCTACTAAAGAAAACAATATAGTTCTAGTTTATTCAATTGTCATGGTCATCCAATTTGAAAGACAAACAAACCAAGAGAATTTTTATTAGCAATGAGTTCGGACTACAGTAAATCTTACTGACGACAGGCAGGATCGGGGCACCGTCGAGGTCCTTATCTTATACGCCGAAGGCCTCTAGTTGTTGGGTTTCGAGATCTGATACAAAGCGTCTCGTACTCTATGATTTCTCCGCTAGGGCTGGTAAGCGTGGATTGACCCCGCTACCCCCCAAACCCAAGGACCCATCTATGTGCATGACTTGTGGTTGCTCTGTGGTCTTCCTATTGAAGGGTTTGGTCCCCTGAGGCACCGCTAACAATAGTGTTGATGACGTCGGTCGTTGGACGATTATTGATTTGCTCTTGAGGTAGTGGATTAGAGGCCAAGGTGGGCGCTCCTTGGTCCCGCTGGGCGTGCACGTACCGATCTAGCCGCCTGCGTCGGATGAGTGCTTCAATTTTGTCCTTTAGCTGAGCGCACTCCTAGGTGTCACGGTCGTAGTCTTGGTGGAAGTGGCATTACTTCTTCTGGCCTCTCTTGGTCACTAGGCCCTTCATCAGATGCGGAGGGTACAAGTAGCCTCGACCCTCAATCTTTATAGGGATTTGGGCCCTCAGGGCACTGAGAGGGGTATACCTTTCAAACTTCTGAGGAGGGCTCTTGGGCAGTCACGGGCCCCTCTCTAGCCGAGGTGAGATGCTCCTCAGCTCTCCTTGCTCCTTGTGTCCCCTCTTGCTTCCTTTAGGGGGGGTCTCTTGCCGGCAAACTCGCAACGGGAGACCATGGTTTCCTCGGCATGGGCATATTTGTTGGCTTACGCCAACATTTCAGCAAAGTCGTCAGGGAAGCACTTTTCTAGGAAGAAGAGAAAACTTGACGGCTGCAGGCCACTCTTCATTGCAGACATCGCTACCAACTGGCCTAAGTGGCTCCGTGCAGCATCATGAGAGCCTTAAAGCTCTTAAGGTGATCCAAGAGGTCCGAGGTGTTGTCGTATGTCTCTACTTACGACATCTTGAACTGAGGTGGGATCAATTTCTTCATGATTTGCCGAAAAAAGGGGATCTTTGAAGATAAGTTGAGGTCGCTGCTTGCTTTTGGAGCCTGTCCTTTGAGGGCCTGAATTTGCTAGCCCATTTTCTTGATTCTCCTATCGAGGTCGGCTTTCCGTTAAGGCAGGGGCTCCACAAGGGGAACAGGCAAGAGGCACTAGATAGAATCCCTACCGGAATGAGGATTTGGAGTGCGTTATTTTCTAGTTTGGCCGGGGGCTTTCCGCTGAGTGCGTCGACTCTGATGTGATCGCTCGAGATCCTAGTCTTGAGAGTGGTGGCTGACCAAGCGCATGCAGTGCACCGGCGATTGAGCAGGGGGCTAGGCTTGTTGGATTCCAGTCGAGCTAGCTTCGCTCGCACTATCGCCTGCTGTAGGCCTTGGACCACTACGATCAATGCCTGCACCTATTGAGTGTCCAGGTCGAACTGCTCATTGTCTACAAGCGCGGCGGGCCATTCTGGTGGAGCAGGTTTGGGGCTCTGCAACAACCCTCTGGAGATCGGGGCGCGGCGTTGCAAAGCACATGATGCACCGCGGGCTCCTCGCAACCTTATGCTAGTTGTCCCTCCCTTTGAATGAAGTTGATATAGCTGGAGGCTGGGTCCTTCCTTATGTCGCCGAATTTGAACTGAGGTGGAAGTGCAGCTCGGATGACCCTGAGGTTGGCTAGAGGTGAGTTAAGTAGGCCGATTGAGGCATCGGGCATTAGTCTCCTCTGCTAGCTAGCCTGCAAGAAATCCACTTGTTGGAGAGTTTCCGATGGGGGACCCTTCGATGTTTAAGTCGGAATAATGAGACAACAATGTGGAAGGAAGAGAATTCAGCAGAGGATGGTCTTTGTGAGTGATAGTGAGTGCTTATTATGCACATACCTCACGTTCCCCAGGTTGCTCTCTTTATATAAGGGAGCTAGTCTTGTCGTTACCTAGGCTGATGTGACGTGCAATGATGCCAGACAGCAGCCGATGGTATGGACATGGCACGGAGGTCAGGGCTATAAAGTCCAGTCGACACATGCTGATGGTTCTCCTCGACTGGCGACTCCTCGTTTGGAGCTAAAATCGTTCATCTCGCTTCATGTCCGAGGTCAGGAAAGTCGGTCTAGCCTAAAGTCGAGATGTCTCATATTTTCCCCATCATCGATTAAGTATAAATTTTACTTTTTATTTAGGAAAATATAGTATTATACCAAGCAATAATTGTAGTTTTTTTTGTTAGCGTATTTGGACGCTGATGGGAGATAACAAATGCTGCTTGGATGTTATTATATAATATAACAACATGATAATGTTATTATATAATATGTTATACATTAGAATATTATACTATAATATTACATTACATTATAATGTTATTGTAATATAATATTATGATAATTATGTAGTTTTATATTATATAATAATCTTATACTATTATATGATTTTATGGTATTTTATTATAATAAAATATTAAAAAATATTTTATAAATTATAATATTATATTGCTAGTTTGGGGTTCTATATTGGCCATTTTTTCTAATAATAGAGGGGATAATGGGGAGTGTTAAAACCAAGTTATATCATGTTTAAACTTGCAACATGGGACCATAGGCACAAATTAACCTGGTATAAAATTAATCTGGTATAGGCGTAAGCATGAGAGTTTGACTGAATACATAGGCTAAACTTATCTGCCCAATAACTTGTTTTGCTTGCCATTCTAAGGATAAACCGCCTTTGATCCCAACTCAAACAAAGTGCAAGAGACTAAACTATTGACATTAATCAAAAGCTCATTCAGAGGCTGTGCAAGGAAGCTATTCTACTTTGCATTAAAAACCCCATGCTTAAGTAATGAATCAATTAGTTGCTTGGCCTCTAGGTATATACGAGAAATATAAAGAGTTGGATAGATTTAAGAGTTTACATCCCATACATTTATATTCTTTTTTTTTTGGGGGGGGGGGGGGGGGGGG
>JAOXJJ010000263.1:3607781-3617882 GCA_025769935.1 Phoenix roebelenii
GTTCCAAGGATTGTTCAATCAGCAACAAACTACAAATCAGATAGTTGACACTTGAGAGGTTATCTCTCTCTCTCTCTGTGTGTGTGTGTGTGTGTGTGTGTGTGAGAGAGAGAGAGAGAGAGAGAGAGAGAGAGAGAGAGAGAGAGAGAGATTAATATCATCATTATTTATTTGGTGGGTACTCTATTAATGAAGTTTTGATGGAAAGTTAATCATAATTAATTGGTCCTTAATTTGCTACTGTATTAGCTGCTGGGTTGGATGCACCGCAAGTTCCGGCAGAATAGCGGCGATGGGTTCAAAGACTTTCCGGGAGGTAAGCATTCTAGTTCTATCGTCTCCTTCGTTTACTGTAAGCTGTCGTATTGGGGTTTAAGCGGACTAAAAGTGTACCCTAAGGCACATCGTACAACACATGCACGCGCGGACCGTTGTCTGCGTACGTTAGTATGATATATCGTAGTTTGCTAAATTGACCCGGATTGGGTCCCAGGCGGCACGTGCAATTGCCTCTCGGGGCGGCCGTCGCTTGAGGAGGAGCACAACCGCCGGCGACACCAGTTAAACGCTTTCCCGTCGCGGAGCCTCCGCCTCCCGGCTGCGGTGGAGTTCGTCGAAGAAGGAGGCGGCGGAGGAGGGGGAAGGGAACAGGCAATGGAGGACCTTTTCGGGGGGCTGCTCGCCGTCGGGACTCTAGGGATCGGGACGGGGCCGATCGAGGAGGAGGAGACGGCGGTGGAGGAGGAGGAGGAGGCGGCGACGCCTGGGTTCGGTGCGGGGGCGACGGTGGAGGCGATCACGGAGAAGCAGGCGGAGGCGACGACGGAGACGGATCTGATGGTGGTGAGCGCGGAGCTGGAGAAGGTGCTGGCGGCGGAGACGGAGAAAGCCACCGCCGCCGCTGGCGGCGGCGGCGACCGCCTCTCTTCCGCCAGGCCCAGCCACGTCAGCGCCGGATCGTCGGCGTGCCCCCTCCAAGGATTCCTCTTCGGGTCTCCGATCGAGATCGCGGAGACGGCGCCGGCGGCCGCCGGGCGGAGGGAGCGGAGGGCCTCGCTTGGAGAGCTGTTCATGAGGAGCCGGATGGCGGAGGAGGGCGGCGGGAAGAGGGAGGAAGCGACGGCAGCCGGAGGCGGCGTCACCGCCGTCGGCGATGGGGACGGGAGGTCGACGGCCGGGATGCACCTGATGAAGAAGCTGAAGCGTCGCGGATCTAGAGGCTCCGGCGGCGGGCCCGGGGAGGCCTCGGCGGCGGAGACCCCGTTCCAGAAGGTGAGGATCATGTGCATCACCACCGTCCATCTGGTGGATCACATAAACTCCTCTTTCCTCTCTGATTCTTGGCTGTTCTCCGAACAGCAGACAGCCTTCTCGGTGTATACATTGTTGGACACATACTACCAAACACTGGCCTTCCTTGTACGTATAATCCTTGGAAGGCTGTTTGCTGTGTCACCCTTCACCGCCTAATTAGATTATATTGTTCAGATATATTAAATTTATATAGAGTACAAAAAAATGCTAAAGATTGATGCAAGTGCACTGGGTAAATCTAAAGAAGATTGAATTAATCTATATGACTTTCAATCATATGAAACCATGCCAATAACACCCCCCCAAAAAAAGAAAAAATAAAAAAAAAGAGAAACACGTTGAAATTGCGATAGGTGTTGAAATTGGAATTTGTTTGATTTAAGTCTACGAGATGAATGTTATTTATTTTTACAAGGTAAAGAATCAATTCAAATTGGATATTATTGATCTTATTTGATTTGTAGTTATGTCAAATGATCAAATCTCTTAACAAGCATGTCTCCAATTTTTGGATTCAAGATGTTGAAAAATATTTACAACCAGATGGCTAACAATTCATTTTGTCAGGAATAATTATCGCAGTAGTTATAACTATAAAAGTGCTACTGCTCATAATATCTTTTAACAAAATAGAAAAATTATTTTTGAATTATGCTAACCTACAAGATATGTTACCTAGTATGTTATGATTTAGCCTTTTACAACAAATTGCTATTTGATTAAGGTTGCGACAAGCATATTCTATCACACATTTCTTTTTTCTAAGTGGTGACTTATCAATCTATTGTTTTTTGTTGTTAACCTTAAGGCTAGATAGAAAGGCCAGGTCCAACCCAAGATAGCACCATAAACGTGCATTTATTTTTCCTTTATGAAATCAATTTTACCCTTTTTCTTTTAAATAGCCCAATGATATCATGTGTGAGGCCGTAAGTTGGTTAGATCTGATCCATTTCTTGCATAACTTGCTTAGTTTAGAAATAAATTAAGATGATTGTCATTGGATTTTATAGGATCTATTCGACTCGATGGGGAGTCCAATTCTATAAGATCCATGCCTAACTAGGTCGAGTCGGAGCTTCATCTGTAATTTATACTATAATAAATCTAAGTAGAGATCATACCGAGATTTATCCAACACATTTTTTCTATTATTTTGAAAATAATTATGATCGGGAGTATTACCAGCTATAATTGCTTTATAATTACTTGAGAAAAATACTTGCACATAACAACTATTAAGATTAAACCAGAATCTCTATCTAGATAGATGAGGGTGCAGCCAATACACTATTTAGATGCCTCAAACATACTACAGCCATAATAATTCAAAGATATTGGGCAAGGTAAACCTATGAGGCATTGACCCATATTTTTTTTGGGCATTGTTGGTGTTATGGTGACATGGAAATCTCCGGATATCATAAGATCTTAGACACATAGTTCCATTCTCAACCGTGTGATCTGTCGTCTTGACCGCTCAATCCCCAGCCGTCCCTCGCCCTTAACTGGTGTGTTGCATTAGTTAGACTAACTAGGTTGGTAGTAATAAAATGTCTAGTTATATCTGCCTTAATGTGTCAAGGTGTGCCAAAATTGGAACATCCACATCCATAATCTGTGCACTTGCTTGATCGATGGTCAAAGATGGCTCTGTTACCTGTCCAAATAGTGAACACACTGCTAAACCATGATTAGATTGCATTAGCTACTTATGTACTTGGCAATTAGCTCATCATGTTTGATTGGGGGATGGACAAGACTAGCTTCCTAATTCAAGTCATCTGAAGCCATCATTATCAACTCAAGTTCCATGCACCTGTGAGTGGGATGGTTTTGCAAGGCTAAGATGGATGAAGATCCAAATCTAGTAGATAGCCCTGTTCCCTAGGAAGAGCATACTATGGCTTAGAAACCTTAGATTTGTGTCGTGAGGAACCGTGTGGGCCTATGTTTAGTTCCACATCGATTATGCACCAAATAAATCTTGAGTATTTGTATAGGACCAAGAAACCCAAATTACATCTTCTAGCTAGCCTTTTTTAGAAAAAATTATGGGTTGTGACAAATGGTATCAGAGCGGATCCGGCCTATGACCTATGTAAACTAGAGCATATTACAACACATGCCCATTAGGGCTAATCATAGGCCGATCGTGATGCTTATGATTAGATTTAAATAAATTTGAGTCTTAGCCTGGCGAGGATGCCATGACTTAAATGGAAAGAGTATGCGAAAATCCGTACAGGTGTGTATGTTTAGTTCCATATTAGCTATGCACTGGGTAGATTTTGGATACTTGTACAAAACTAAGGAGCCCAAATAATACTTTTCGGTCAGCTTTTTTGAAAGAAATCTTGGGTTATAACATGTACCCTAGAATGTGGAAGCAAGCAACTGTGGTCCTGTGATCAAAATGGTCTGTGCAATAGATGCACATGATGAGTAGGTAAGATCCTGGTGACATAAATGTCCAAAACCCAACATCAATTTTTAGTAAGGGCATAAAATTGCTCTGTCCTTCTTCCTTTGGTTTGTCCATGGTCTTTTGTCAGGTTGGTCTCATTTTATTTTTCACCATGTAATTAAATTCTGAGTACAGCCTGAATATTTTCAGGTCTTTTTTACAGCCTTAGTTGTGGTTCTCTTGAAGCTAACAAATACGCTGACCACCTTCAACTTAACAGATGAAAAGAATGTATACCTTCTAAGCGATTCTGCAACCATGTTTATCTGAATGTCTTATTTTGTAATCTTTTCATGTAACTCTGAATGAAGTAACTGAGATAGATCTTCTGATGGCTACAAATTATAAGACATGCTTCGCATTTTAATCAAATTCCAAACAAAATTTCAGAATTCATCAGCCTCATGTATTAAGCTTTTCATGCCACAGATCCTGCAAATCTTCCACCGGAAAGTTCACCCTGAGAACTCCGTTGCAGCCAAGAAAACTGCAAGGTCAGGCAAGAAGAATGGTGGAGGAAATGACTTCCATGGTTGCGGGGGCGCCGCGATAGCTGCTTCCAAGAGCATTTGCAGAAAGGAAGGAACTCCAAACTTCAAGTCTTGCTCTAATGCTCCACCTCTCGCCATCAGTGGAAGCGGCTCTAATGCCAACCGCGAGCATTGGATCAAGACCGATGCAGACTGTAAGTGAGCCTCTCACAGCATGATCAAAATGCATGACCTGGTACTGAAGACTGGTCCAACATTTTGATCCCAATGACTACTACTAATTAGTGACATAGCTGCATCATAAGTTCATGATTTGTGTGCATGCAACTCCGGTTCTAGACAATGTAGATTGAAATAACGAACTAGTTTCTCCTTGCTTTCACAATTTTAGTGCATCTATATGCAAATCATGCCTTCATTGTTTTTGCTTCAATCTGGACATTGTTGTTTACGTTAGATATTTAGAAGCATCGAACCTATAGACATTGCTGACCACATCATCAAGAGCTAGGGAAGATGATAAAGAATTATTTGCAGAGATTAAAGGCATATACTGAGTGTCTTCTTGGGACTCATCTTCTATTTGTAAACACTTCATGACAACAAAAAGTTTGCCTGAGTTACCATGTCGGAACTGAATGTATCTTTCAGAAGGACCATTTCTTTTGGAGAGAACCATAATTATTTTGGAGGTACACGTATCTTTACTTGCATGCTTTCTCTTTTTGATTTAAAAATGATGATATAAAAGCTTAATTTTGAGAACAACTTTCATTTTCTCTCTTCATATTTGACTGCATGCAGATGTTTTGATTACATGAGTCCATATATCAACAACTTGTTATATCCTCATTACAAATCAAAGACTAATTAATAATATTTTGTCAAAAACACATTTCATGAAAAAAAATCGGTAACATTACTTTCTGGATTCAGAGTCTGTTTAAGAGACTGCTCATGTATGTCTTATATGTTGTGCTCTTTGACCTTCCTCTGCAGATCTGGTGTTGGAGCTTTAGAAAGGAGAGGAGGCAGCTGAAGGAGTGGATTCCAAAGCAAGAAGAATGGTTATCTATAGATTAAACTAAGATCTACTTATCTACTTGCAAACTGAGTGCTGTGTGTGAATTAATATGTGGTGTTATTGTTCCTAGAGGGCTTAGAAAAGAATAAATTTAAAAGTATATATGATGAACTCTGGCATGAATGTAATAAAAACCAAGCTAGTGTTCTGCATTATTCGAAGTACCCCCCCTACGCACTCTTTATTAAGTAGAGAGTGAGATATAGCTTCTAGTATTTGCACTTGTTACTTGCTTTATAATTGATGGAAAGAAATACATGGACAGAAATGAAGAAAAGAAAGGAAAGAGAAGGAGAGGGGAGAAGATGAGAGAAAGAAAGTCTCTCTCTCGAAAGTCTCACACTCCACACAGCCTCTGAACCCTAAGAGTCCAGTTACAAAAACCTTTTGCCATCAAAATCGTAGAGATATCAGTAGCAATCTCTGAGCATTGCACAAGGTTTCAAGCTGGACCCAAAAATTGTTAGCTTTTTCTTCTCTTTCTTTTCTTTTGTGAGGAAGGGTGAGGGCTAAAAGAGGCTTGTAGGTATGGAGCATGCTGATAGAAACATTACATGATATTCCTCCCTAACTAGGATTTAAGATCTTTCTTTGGGAAACAAGAAGTATTTAAGATTAAAAAAAAGGTGCTGACACCCTATTATAAGTAGCATGTGCATATTTTGGGGATATATACTTGTATGATACCCCAATATCTCAAGTTTCTCCCCTTTTAAGGTATAAAACGAAGAAAAAAATATGCGTAGTTAGAAATAGGTTAAGCAGATTTTAAACAGATTAAATAGGTCTTAAAGGGGTTAAATGGATAAGGTCATAATCTGACCCAATAAGTTAAATAGGCCAGAGGTCTAAACCTAAACTCAATCTATTTAATAAACAGGTCTAGATAGGTTGATCCATTTATGACCTAAACCTATTTATATCAAACTTGAACATACTCAAAGCAAGACATTTATGGGTCAGATTGATGGATTGGGTCATAAATTGCCACCCCTAGCTATCAAAGCCTCTTGACAATAATTTTTTTATCTTCAGAACACCTCAATTGCATTGCCAACTTTTGATAGCAAGATTTTGTCGTGAGATCCTTTTAACAATAGACTCGTACTATCAGAAGTCTCTCAAGATCTTGTTATTGAATTTCTAAGGTCAATTTTCCTTGCCTCTTAAATCCTTATGATAAATATTTATCGTCAAGATGCTCCTATAACAATCCTACAGTTGGATTTGAAATTCAAATTTGGTACCATTGAAACTGTTCATGATATAGGTCTTCACTGTCCGATTGGTTTGATAGGAGGATTCTATCATTCGATCATTATATTTTTGAATTGCCAATAAGCCGAGCTTATTTACACCACAGCCTCTAGAAATACCTAGGAGGGATCCAGGAGTCACTCAAGATCAATAAGTCACTTGCTAATTCCATTCCATTCCATTCCTTGTTTATAAGAGATAGGGAGTTGTCTAATAGTGCATAATAGGTCAGAGCAATGGAGATGTTCTTCATCAAAAGGCATCCCACGGCCTTTTCTTCAAGATCATTTCTCTTACCTTATTCTCTCTCTTTTCTCTTTCTCAACACCCATCATACATACTTCGCATTCACGAATTAGTTTAGGTATAATAACTTACCTACTTTTTTATTAAGAGGTCTTTATTAAGGAGAGGAGTGAGCTTTCATACTCTTTTCCTCCCCTCGATACGTATTAGTTCATGGTAATGCTCATAATTAATTCACACATTAACCATTATACTATGATCCTCTAGACTTATTTTAAATTCTCATGTTTTGTAACGATTTTTACAAAAACTCTTTAACCGAGAAGAAGAAAGAACGCGTAATAAACTTCTACGATCTAATCATCCAAAGAAAGCATCTCGATGACTAACGGTTAGGATGCAATACTAAAGTCAAGTACTATATAAGCCACAACCTTTTATCAAGAATGGAGAGTAATGCAACCAGGCTCTGAAAATAGTAGTTCAAATTTGCTCTGCATATCACCATTTATGTGTTAGAGCCCCATTTGTAGGCTTTTTGCATATTTTTGTCAATATTTAGTTACACTTCATAATATCCTACGGGCATGATATTGGTTTTGCTGTCGGTCTAAGAAGTGATGTAAGATTTGGCGGCTCCAACACAAAATGGTCTTCCTTTTCCATTGTAAAGTCCGAAAAAGCAAACATGACTTCTCCTAGTCTTTTATTGAGCTAATCCTCCAATAGATATGTTAAAAATTAAACTTTTCTATCTGCAGCTGAAATAGTATTCAAAGTGCCTAAGTAATTATTTTTGGACCATATTATATACTCTTTTTTTTTTGGTAAAGCGGATATATTATACATTCACTACAACAAAATTGGTTTTCGCCAACGCATTTTTGCCGACGCTTTTAAAAAGCGTTGGCAATATACGACGCTAATTAGCGTCGTTGTATTATCTAACCTAAGATGATGCGTATTCGCGTCGTCAAAAACCTAATTCTAAATAAAATCTAGCGGCTGCCCTCCTTGCCCCCATCCTCGATCGATATCAAGCCCTAGCCGACCCTCCTCCCTCCTCCGCCTCCACGTTTCTAGGGTTCCTGAGCGCCGACCCTTGTCCCCTCCTCCTCCCTCCTCTCCGGCAGCGGCGCTTCAGCATTCGACGTCCTCCGCACACCGGCTCCCCACCCTCTCCTCCAACCGCTTCTCCTGACGAATCTCTGGCCGAAGGTATGGAAGAAGAATCTCTTGTTCCGTTCTAATTTCATAGTTTTGATCTCGTGATAGCGTTCTAATCTCTAAATATTTTGATTAACTTGGTGAAATATAGTTTTAATTATCTTTTATCTCCTCCTTCCGATTTTTGTACTTCTTTAGATCTTATTAGTTGGTGGAATTTTGTGCATGAACACTATGTTCTGTACTCATCTTCTAGATGGAGAGGGCACATACAATTTTTTTTTAGAGGTAGCAATGTTTGCTTAAAAAGAATGTATTAAGTGGATCTGATTTAGACCAATTAGAATATGGCTTTTGGATGCCGGCATGGCACTGTTTTTTCATTATCCAAAAATTAGGAGCATCAAATTTGTTAGAAGTATGGCGTGAAAGTTTTGAGTTCATATTGCTATGTTTGACTGGATCTTGGTGCCCTGAGATTGTTTGTACCATATCTGTAGTTGAATTTCAATGGCACAAATTGTTAATACGACTTATGTTTGTTGTATCATTAGATGAAACACAATCTCTGTGTAATGTAGTCATTATTGGAATCTGGTTTATATTTAACTGGCTCTTCTATTTTTATCTGATATTTACCTCTGCTCTTGTATCCATGTTGGTTGTCATGGGTGTTTTTATTCAAATTAAGCTTTAGATTGCGCTGAAAAGTGAAAAACAAAAAAAAAAAAACGTCTAATATGGTTTTATGCTTCCATGTTGATTTAATAAACATCACATGTAATCTCCAAAAAAAGTCAAACTTATGTACTTCATAAGACTCCAATAATCCATACCATTCTTTTTCTTCCGTTCATCTAATATAAAAAACCAATCATTAAAACCAATCATTAGGGTCGTACATCAATTAGAGTTTAATTTTGAAAAGCCACCCTATAGATCCATAAGTTTGTATTAGTGATTCATACCCTAATTTTGTTTATTATTATTTTTTTATATTAGTTGCAGTTCAATCAGTATTTTAAGAGAATGGACAAAAGTTGGATAAATAAGTCAAGATCCATTACCGAATATTTGAATGGAGTTCAGAATTTTGTTAAGTTTGCTTTTGAGAAATCTGAAATGAATGGGAATATTTTTTGACCATGTCAAAAATGTGTAAATTGTTTTGCCGTCGCTCCAAAAACTGTTGAAGAATATTTGGTATGGAATAGTTTTCGGAAGGGTTATATAGAATGGATATTTCATGGAGAGTCTTGCTTGTCGTCTTCATCTAACCAACCCTTAATTATGGAATACACTGCTAGTATTGGATGTAGTAACACAGATAGAAATCCTGTTGTAGAAGATGATATGAGGGGCTTACTTAGAGATGCTCTTGAACATAATATTAGAAATTTAACAGATTTTAGTGGAGAGTAAGAAGGAGCTCCAATAGGTGATGGGTATACCTTTATTGAATCTATACATGTTGAGGAACCTATAGACTCTGAAGATAACACAACTCGGTATCATAACTTGTTGAAAGATTGTGATAAAGAACTATATCCAGGTTGTAAAAAATTTACGAAATTTTTTTTTATGGTGCATTTATTCCATTTGAAATATTTGAATAGATGGTCTCGCAAGTCTTTTACTATGCTTCTTTAATTATTAAAAGATGCATTTTCAGAAGGTGTTATTTTGCTGTCAACTTCTTATGAAGCCAAAAAACTAGTAAAAGACTTGAATCTTGGATATGAGAAGATACACAGTTGTCCAAATGACTATATTTTATACCATGGTGAAAATATTAATGAAAATTCATGCCGAACATGTGGATCTTCACGATGGAAAAAATAAAATGAAGACGAGCATGATTTGTCGAATGAAATGGATGCTGCATAGTCTAAAAAAATTTCAGCTAAAGTTTTGAGGTATTTTCCTCTCATACTTAGATTGAAAAGGATGTATGCATCATCAAAGACGACTTCCTTAATGCGATGGCATGATGAAGGTCGTACAAGGGATGGAATGTTAAGACATCCAGCGGATAGTTTAGCATGGAAAGCATTTGATGATAGGCATCACGAATT
>JAOXJJ010000263.1:3620166-3644412 GCA_025769935.1 Phoenix roebelenii
ATTATCCTTCAATAATAATAGGATAATAATATGATTAGTAATATATTATAATATAATATATCATTAATATAATATATCATTAATATAATATATAATATCAATATAATATTATATATATAGCATTGACATAATATATTGATGGCATATTGAGGGGTATTTTTGTTTTTACATTTCAATTTAGGATTACTGTCTTGGGATGATTTTGGATTTTTGACCTTAAGGATGGGTATTTCATCACCGAGTTGGGCGATGATAAAAAAAATGGAGGTGATTTAGGATCACGTCACGTAGGGTCACCTCTATCTATATCATTCTTAATCATGGGACGATGTAACCTTATTTTTTCAGATTCTTTTTTTCCTTGCTATTTTCCCCAATTTATATATAAAGAAAACTGATCTTCGAGGGAGAGGAACGATGAAGACGACTTCCATTCCCTTGTCACGATCGGCTCCACCCCTGTCTCCAATCCGGCCGGTCTTCCATTCCAACAATCCTCTGCGGTATAAAGTTTTCCTTCTTTCTTCCATTTCTTTTCCTTGGAATAAATGAGAATAGTAGCTTTTTATCCGTCTCGTAATCCAATCCGTTTCCCTTCTACGAAGGCTTCCTTCGAAATCTCCGGCACTACGGGTCTCAGCCGACCACTACCGCATCGAAGTAAGTCCTTTTTCTCTTCTTGTTTTTTAATCCCCGATGTGTTTTTTTTTTTAGCACAAAATCTCCCGCTTATGACCTATTTTAATTGTCTCATGAAATTGGGTATACTGAATTAGTAATTGATTTCGTCGATGTCTTTAAAGATGGATTTTTTTTTAATCGTTACCAATTCCTTGAGATGTCATGTTGTCTTGGTGGATTTGTGGATCTTCTCTCTATTTCATCTAACCAGATTTCCAAGTTTCCAACTAGAATGGCATCCTCATGCCTTCCGGTCATCAATTCATCGATGCTTGTTCCCTATCAAAAAAAAAAAGAAAAAGAAAAAAAAGGGCTCTTGTTCATGCTTGTGAGCTTTGACCCCTCGCTCATGGTTATGATGCATTGTTGGTGTACGCATATTTGTGTTGATTGTCGAGCTTACATGTTTAGTTTGTCATCATATATTTATCTTCCCCTTCTTTGAATGAGTTTTTACTTAGTCTTGCTTGTAGGAACATTCGATTTTTGGTGTTGAATTAGGTTTGGAGATTTGCTGTTGCTCCTCTATCTTATAGACCTTCTTTAGTTTGATTTACTTGTGCTTCTACCCTTTGTTGGTGTCGATGCATCTAAACAAACAAAGTTAAACTATTATTGCTCATCATATCTATTTATATCGAGATGTTTAAGGAAATCCATTTAATTAAGAAATATTAAATACTATTAAGGCTAGTAGTGTTCTTGCACCATAGCAGTATCTAAATTCATCACTTCCTTACTCCTTTACTCCTTCATTGTCGTCCACATTTTTTCTTCAAGCAACTATAGCATACATCATATATTATAAAATCCATATTGCATTCTATAAAATCACTAGTTAAGGCCTGTTTGGGTAATCCAATAGGATTTAGGCTGAATTTCATATTGGATTCTTGGATTGGGAAGCCCATTTGAGTTGGGCCTATATCAGCATAACACCCCTCCAGCCTGAATCCGGTGGGAAGGACAAAAGAACTCTATAGGTCTTTTTCTGTTTTCCTACAAGACCAACAGATCCACATGCTAAGTTTAGATTGGAATTTCGGAGGGCTTTTAGAAGATGCAATGTTGAGTGAGCCAACAGGCTTGATTCCTGTAGGATATGTTGCAGGCCCTTAATGGTGGACCTTATTCATTGTGCTAAATACTTTCTAGATATGCATATCTAGATTTTTTTCCACTTAAATGTTATTGTGCATTCACTCTAACACTTGCATTAAAAGTTACATGTCCGTCCGTATCTAGGATTGTCGATTTCTTCTATTTTTTGTTTCTTCATTGTTTTAATTTCAGCAATCCTTGCATCTTATTTGCTCTTTCTCTACAAAGTATTTTCTACCACTTAATGTTTCAGAAGAGAAATTGAATATGTTATGCCTTGGGAGATTTAACTTATGTGGCTAAGGCATAAAATTATGTAAGTTAAAGTTTGGCTTCTGATAGTTTTTGCATAGGAACTTTAGGTAGAGCATATTTCATGGGTAGACTCTGTCTCTACTTTCATCTCAAATTTTGTGCCCTTGCAACCATGATCAGTATCTTATCATTGGCATGTAGGATGATAATGATCTTCTAAAGCCAAATATTCATGTATCCATTGCATGTTTCTTTATGTCCTTGCGATACACTAGTTCTGTACTTCTGTTCAGATCATTATTTTCTCTAGAAGTGAGGATTTGTCCACATGGATTAAAAGAAAAATAATTTTTGTGCTTATGTCCTGAGGCAAAATTACACGAATGCTTGGAATGGTTCTTACTT
Source organism: Phoenix roebelenii (assembly GCA_025769935.1). Classification (NCBI taxonomy): domain Eukaryota; kingdom Viridiplantae; phylum Streptophyta; class Magnoliopsida; order Arecales; family Arecaceae; genus Phoenix; species Phoenix roebelenii. Next base: position 3,622,609 of record JAOXJJ010000263.1, read on the forward strand.
CATTATGCCCATTATGTAAAAATCCAATAAAGTTATGTTGCCATATTCGTTCTCATTGTTATTTTCTTAGTGTTATTTCCGCATTCATTTCATCTAGTAACTATAATATCTGATGCTGCAGTCCTTTCTTAATATTATTTATCGATTAGGTTCATTTTGGTGATTTTCAGATCATTGTGTATTTTTTATTCTGAGCACATGCTCAAAATCATTGTTTTACATTCCACCTTCTACATTTGTGTATTGCTCCAGTAGCTGAAGAATATTCTGCTGAATTCTTTTCTTAAATCCTTACAACTCTATTCCAATGGGTTTTAGATACATATGCCTTGGATTTGTTTAGGCTTGTAACAAAGATGTTTCTATAGATTTTTCATTATTTCTTTCCCCGAGGAATCTTCATATTGGTTTATATGAACTAATACTATAATGGTGCTATTGCAATCTCAGTTAGAACTTGCATGTTGATCATCATCCCTGATTGGCCAATATTTTTTCCTTGAACTAGAGCAAAATAGAACTTGTTGTGTATTGATGTCACATGTTGTATTTCGTACCTATCTGCAAGTTCATGAGCATCAGGTGCTTTGTGACAATGAAATTGGTTTGTTTAAGGTCAGAAGGGTCAGTTATCGACCTCCTGGGACCCAGCACAACCTATTGAGTGAAGTTAGTTTATCCCTTCCCCAGAAAAGGTAAACATGAAAAGAACTTCTTCCTACATTCTGATTAGTAAATATTATAATATTTATCTTGATCATTTTAGTATGGATGCTGCCATCAAATGAAGCTTCTTGTCCATGAATGAACCTTTCTTATTAATTCTTGTAGCTTTGGCCTGATTTTTGGACGAAGTGGAAGCGGGAAAACCACTCTTTTACAGGCTTGCCTTCAAAACTTGGGCATGTTTTTGATATTGATGGCTTCCTTACTATGCTTTTCTAGCTCACCCTTTTATCTGCTCCTTATTGCAGCTTCTTGCTGGACTATCCAAACCTACCTCTGGATCAATCAATATTCAAAGATATGGAAATGATGGAAACCCAAATGGACCTCCACAAACATTGTCACCAGAAAGGGTTGGCATTGTGTTTCAGTTTCCTGAGAGGTATAAAGTGCTTCTTAGGTTTTGTTAAACACTAAGTCAAGGGCGACAACAATTCTAGGGTTTTTTTTTTTTGATCTTTTATTCATGATTTAGAGATGATGCTATTTACTGTTAATAATGTTTAGTGGGATTGAGTTTGTTATCAGAAGGATTTTTTTAACTTTTGTAAGAACTAGGTTACTGTAATGTTTGCATGGTGTTTACTTCCGAGTAAAAGGGGGAAAAAGATGGCTTCATATTAAAATTATCTCATTGTTCCGAGAACAATCAGCATATGCCAATAATTAACAGTTTAATTTTATGGGAAGCTTGATTATTAGGTTGAATTTTAATGAGAAATAAATGTGTTGGATTTTAGTGTTTCTGAAATATGATTCTACTAATGGCTAGAGAATAACTCATTTTCATTGACAGAAACTGGTGTTAATATAAGCAATCTTGTATATAAGAGACACAACACTGCAATGTGAGGAATGTGTCATTTAATCTAAAATAGTGACTCAGATCCTAATCGTTAACCTAGAATTAATTTAGGCTCATAAATTTTGGAAATTTACACAATTTCTGGTATTAAACATGATTTCTCATAAAAGCAGATAACTTGAATAGAGGTATGAGGGGAACTTTCTGGGTACTGCTTAATTTTATCATAGATCTTTCTGGTATTTTTAGCGGTAGAATGGTTTATGATTTCACTTGAGCTGTAACAGAATTCCCTGTGGTCTGGGCCGTAACATAATTTCTATGACCAGAACTGTCTCACTAGATTGACTAAACAAACATCTTGAAGGATGATTGTTATATATGATACTACAACTTATTTGCTAGCTATATCTTTGTAGGCTTTTTTTAATCACTTTATAATTTCATGAAGTTGATATATTCTAGGTACTTTTTGGCTGATACTGTGCTCGAAGAAGTTACTTTTGGGTGGCCAAGACAGAAGGCAGACCTCACATTGAGAGAACAACTTGCTTTGAAACTTCAATTTGCAATTAATTCGGTATACAGGAGAACTTTTTAAGTTTCTATATGCATCAACCATGTTTGCATTCCACATTTATTTTTCCATCTAATTAATTGTCCAATAATCATTGCTAATTACAGACCTATGTAAGTTTCTTCAAACTGCTTCCCAGTAATGAGCTTTCTGATAAACTCACCATGGGAATAGTGAAACTTATTACTTCGTCACTTGCTGAATATATAAATATTCCAGGTCGGTTTGAATACAATCTCCTTGGAGGAAGACCCACATTCTTTAAGTGGTGGTTTCAAGCGGCGTCTGGCTTTGGCTATTCAATTAGTAAGATATCTGAAGTGGCTGATACTCAAATGAAAATAGTGGCATTTGATGGCTGCTCTATTATATAGTTTCTGAATTCTTAAGGATCTTCAGGTTCAAATGCCAGATTTGCTGCTACTAGACGAGCCTCTTGCAGGTCTTGGTATGATTTTGCTAGTATCTAGTAATTCTATAATGGTCGTCTCTCCCTTCAGTATCAAATATGTAGAAACGAAACCAAGTTTATAAAGTCCTGAACTTGGTGATGTCCTTTTTCTTGGAGTGCACTGTTAATTTTCAACTACTTAAATTGTTCCCTCTTATGTAGTTTGGATATTTATTATCTTCCAAAAATCCTTGTGATGTTCTTTTCATTTTTTAACTTTTGAGATCAGATTGGAGAGCTCGTGCTGATGTTGTGAAGTTGCTAAAGCATCTAAAGAATGAACTAACGCTACTTGTCGTGAGTCATGATTTGAAGTAACTCTCCCTCTCCCTCTCCCTCTCCCTCTCCCTCTCTCTCTCTCTCTCTCTCTCTCTCTCTCTCTCTCTCTCTCTGTGTGTGTGTGTGTGTGAAAAGGATGATGCTTCTTGCTAAGCAGAAATTTTGTCTGAAAATGATAGCCATTCTAACTTGGAGTTCTAAAATTTTCAGGGAACTATCAAGTCTGGTGGATCTATCATGGAAGATGGAAATGGGAGGGATGCTAAAAGAAGAACCCCTACCTATCTGATGCTACAAGTCCCCTTTCCTGTCCCATTATTTGCATGATGATTTTACCCGAGACAAGGGAGATGTCGCTGCATCTAGCAAATGATACTACCATGCACCTTGAATGAGCCACAATGTAAGAAGTCCATATTCTTGGATGACTTGTGAGCTATCCCTGAAAAAGTTGATCACTCCTCGTAACCATGTCAACTGCTTGTAGTTTGCTGATAATGATCGCTGTATGTACTGTTGGAGGATTTTTTTTTTTTTTGAAAAAAAATCCCATTAGAATGTGTGCAAGGAAACATCTACGCTGCAGTTGTTGCTTGTTTATGTTAGACATTAGATGATGTATATGACAACTAACTCTCCTCTGAATATCAAAATATGGAATTGCTTTTGTTTTCTGTTCAGGTTTGTGGAATCATCAATATTCACTGGCAGTAAGCTTTTTTTCTGTTTCAAAATGATCGTAAAGAATTGCAGAGATTGCAAATGCAGATGGTTTTATTGGTTTATGAGCAGTTTTCCATCCTTGGGATATGCCAATTATTCCAATTGTGCATGGCAAAAGGAAAAGGAAAATAGAAAACAAAATGAAGAAGAAAATAATGTATATCACCTTCTTCCACCCCAACTATGCATCTCATTTTCAGTTTTTGGGTTTTCCTTTCCTCGGTTATTGAGGTTCCAGTAATATTGAACCATGATGAGAATGGTGGAGAGCTGTCAGCAAAACCAACTTATTGTATCCGGGCTGTATATTGGAGCGAAAAAATAATTTATCTTTTTTTGCAACGTCAACCATTGGATTGAATTTTGCATAGATCTCAAAGCACTTCGAACTTTACATTCATTTGCCTGCAGGGATCTCATAGTTATTACATGATCCAATGGTTGACGTCACGAGAGAAGGTGAATCTATCTTTCATGCAGAAGATGCAATCCCTACTCTTATCCGAAAGCAGTACTTATTAAATTCAGAGATGAAATGCTATACAATGACTTTGGGAGTGAGGAGCGTAGTTCACACAGGTTGAGGAGGAAGCGTAGGTCATTCAAGGGGTTTGAAGAGATGACGTAGGAACAGATGGCACGACCTTTTTACCTTTTTTTTTTCTTTCTTTTACTGTTTCATTCTGAATTACTATAAAGAGGCAGGACTTGAAGTTGGTCGGGCCAGGCCATGCCTCTACCTAAACCCAGCTCGAGTTTTTTTCAGGCTTAGCCCCGCAAATTTTCGAATAATGCAAGCCCGAGCTCGATCTGAGCCTGGCCTGAATTATCCATTTAGGCCAAAAATAAGTCCAACCTGAACCCAATTAAAGTTTGATATTTCCAAAATATTGCTTCATAAGTAAATAGGCTTGCTAAAAATTGGGCTCTCTTTTATAACACAAATAAATGATACATGATATCTTAATCTTAGCTAATCTCATTTTAATATCCTTTACTCCCTCATTATTCTCTCTAAATAACAAAAAAAAAACAAATTGATTTGGGCCTGAATTCGGACACCGTTTCGGACTTTGTTCGGGCTTGGCCCAGGCTAATAAGATACCCGAGCCCGGCCCCAAAAAATAAATGGGTTCTACATTTAAGCTCAAACCCCGTTTGGACTCTTTCGGGCTTAGCCTAAAGCCTAGCCTAGAAAATTTTTAGATTTTGCGTTGGGTTGAACTTCAAAAAAAAAAAAAAATTGGAGAATCATGCCTAAACCCAATCTGACCCCGAGTTTGGCTCGAAGCTTGAATGGCTAGCCTAAATAAACTGAGCCCAACTCAGATAGACCTATCCCAGTGCCGCCACCTCTCATCTACATCACAGACACACTCAACAGCCATAGTATCGTGATCCAGGACCTGATTCAATATAAACTACTTTGGCTACTATGAGAATAATTAGACCGAGTCCAAAAATGATATTTACCACATTAAAAAGGTAAATCATGTGCTAAACTTCCGGAGGACCTAATTTGCCGATACGATGTCCAATTTAGAAATAGGCAATGGATCTCATTTCTGTGATGATGAATTGAAAATGGCACCATGGCCTCAATGCTGTATGGTTTTGGACAAATTAATAACTTGACGTGCTTTTCTCTTCTACGCATAAAACATGCTTACATCTATATATGCTAGGCTTGATAAAATTCTATCGAGATTCTAGAGGTTAAAAAGAACTTACATTGCATTGTCTTTTGAAACTACACTAGCCTCAATGCTGCATTACTCTCTCCCTCTCTACAAGCATGTGCATGCACATACTTGAAGAAAAAGATTGTAATTGGCGAACCTATCCCTGTTCGACTCCTACTAGATCCAATACACCAAAAGTACAAGAAGTTTCAAACAAGAACTATGGATTGCATGGATCACAATGGTCATGTAAGATGAAGAATTGCAATAACAAAATTCATTATTTATTTTTTTTTAAAAAAAGAGGAAAATCTATCTAGTTTTCATTTGCATTGGATGCATGCATATAGGCATAAGGCTTGGAATTAGCTTTGTGCCTACCAAACAACATTCGGAAAGAAGGTAAAACCAAGGAATAGTTGTTCTAGTCAAACTTATAATAAGCATAACTAATTGGAGGGAGTTGTCATAAGCTATTGTTGGGCATAAGGACACTGCTTTGCCTACTTTTTTTCCTCTTTACAGACAAAATAGAAGGAAAGAATACAAAATCCTAAAAGGTGCTAATTAATGCAGTTAGTAAAGTCATAAGGGTTAGTACCTTAACTGATTTTAGACACCTTTTCCCTTGTCATAGCTCTTCGAAAATAAAGATAGAGAAAGAGAATATATATATATATTCCTCAAGGGTGCCAGTTATATTACCTGGTTTTGAACTCATTTGCCATTCAAATCATCATGGCATTACCTGGTTTTGAACTCATTTGCCATTCAATAGCTTGTCTTGGTTTTGAACTCATTTGCCATTCAAAAGCTTGTCTCGGATATATTACCCATCGACTAAGATGATCCCACGCCACGCCATGGTTTCAATCTTGTGTGTGTCCCAAGAAGCTCACTTCCTGTAGCTTCTATTTGGCATTTAAATGTATATTTTCACGGTGTCAATGCCATGTCAGCGACAAAAGGTCCCAATTTTCCTCAATGTGATAAAAATAATTTTCCCAGCTCTCTTAAATTTATCTGTTCATGATCTGAAAAGCAATCTTTTTGTGTCACTCTGCACTGATTTCTCTAAACAAATCTTTTCTTTGACGATTTAAACAACTTCAAGTATGAAGGGAAAAGTCTCAGGTAAACAAGGCGCTTTCTCCGCATTTTATTTACCCGAGACTTGGTTGGACAATGGTTTGAATCACTGCACATACATTTCATCTGAAACCACTAATTGACATGATATTTCTCTAAGTGATGACCCTCAAAGTGCTTTTTTCCTAATTTAATTCCAAGATCAGCCATACTCAGCTCAGACGCCAAATCTGAGCTTCAGCTGCTCACTATAGGACCCTTGGTTCACACGGTTACTCGGATGTTTGTCAGCCAAGGAAAAATAAGGATTAACCTGTTGAAATATGTGATGCAACTCTTGTAGAGAGTTTAGCAGAAACTAAACAGTATGTCATTCCTTCATAAATGTTTAAAATAATTCATTCATATCGATCATCTCCTACCAGGATTATTTATGATGCATAGCATTGTAATGACGTAAACCCCCTCTAAGGGATAACGAATGTTGACAGAGCATGTCAGGAAAGTTCATACAGCTTGATAGCTGAATGGCATTTTCCTTGAACAACGAAGGTAAGAGGAGAAAATTTTAGAAATATTATGACATTTTGTATGGACTGGCACAAGAAGCCAGGACTAGCAGGAGCTGTCCATGAATTCTACAAGTAACTCGTGCACCATGCCTCTATCAGGCATTGTTCCTGCAGCACCATAGACTGGAGCAAGCCCGCCGCTAACTGGACCTGGGTTCTCTTTTACCTACAGATAGAAAGATAATAGAAATGGTAGCAGCAATAGTAGTTGTAGTAATCGTAAGGCAAAGCAACCAAAAGATTTCAAATGACATTTAAAATAGACTTACAGTTGTTACAGAATCTCTCAGATCTCTTAGGAAGTCTTCAAACGTTGGAACATGCTGAAGGGTCACACAAATATGAAGGCTGAGAAGAATAAAGAAACACCGTTAACACAAAATGGAACATGTAGTGTTAAGGCCTGATATATTTTGTTAACCCCTACCCCAACAACTTAAGCTTTTGGGATCTAGTGGTTAGGTAACAGTATTAGAGCCAAATGTGGTAGGTTCAAGTCCCCACTCTTTGATTCACTTCCTAGTGAGTCATTCTTGAGTCTTTTCTTTCCTTGGTTCGCTCCCTATTGAGGGGGGTGTTAAAAGTCCTCATATACATGGTTGACTCCTTCCCTTATTCCCTAACAACATAAGCTTCTGTGGTCCAGTGGCTAGGTTAACACGAAGAAAAATAATTATGATAAGCTGCAGTATGTAATGCATTGGAAAGAAAGCCTGCCTGTTAGGTCTCTGCAATGCATTCAAATGCCACCCCTTCGATGACATTATATCATTGACTTCAAAGATGTCGACAGCATTGGAGCCAAAAGCCACTACAGTCATGTCTGGCTTTCCAACAACAAACAACTCTGGAATCTCCTCTATCCTGCTCAAAACCAGATAAAAATTTAAAATTTGCAGATCTTGCACGAAACTAATTATTATGAGAAGCACCATTTACCCTTTCTGTATTTTCTTGGATACTTCCATGATCTGCCTTGTATTCTCCAAGTATCCTGAAAACAAGATTAACTAAGTGGTGAAAGGAAGCTTAATGAAGAAATTGATCAACTTCAAGAAGGAACATTATTTTGGTTACCATTCAGTCCTAATGACATCATGGCTGCCCAAGCCCCTGCAATCAATCCACCAGGTCTGCTTCCAGCAATAGTAGGGGAAACATAAAGCCCACCTGACCACTCGGTTACTGTTCAGAAGAAATGAGTAGTAGTTGAAGAAATCTATTAAAAGTAACTTTACAAACAAGAAAAGAAAAATAAGCCATTTTTAAAGTTTCAGCATCACAGGCTAGCCACCAAATATGATGAGACAATTTTGATTAACATGTGCTGCAAAATGTTTTCTTTTCTTATTCCTTTATATGTTCTAATACAGAATATAGAAGAATGGTATCCCCAAATGTCAATCTCCATTATTTCATGTGCAACAGAGCTATGGCATCCCAATTATATTAATTTGCAGTTCCACTCAGACAAGGCTAATGTGGTGTACTAAAAAAGAAATACATTTACAAGAAGCATCCTAAAGCTCTTCAGAGTTTGCATAAAGCTTATTGGTGTCTCAGAATTTAATGCCCTGGGAGAAATTGGTTGATGAATGGAAAAATATCTAAGTCATCTGAACTTTACATCTCACATGTGGATATATAGCTTATAAAGAGGATGTTCGATTACTCTACATCAATTCCTAAATATGGGGACTTAAAGCATTGTCTTCCTTCAACACATGAGCATGTAAAGTAACAGCAAGGAGAACTAACATGCAATGCAGCCAGCAGTACTTGTTCCTCAGGTTTTAGTATTAAGTGCAAACCTTTCATGTGGGATTTTAGACTGATGATATATTGCAGAGCACAAGAATCAGAAGAAAATCATCTCCATCGACTAAGCATTAAACACTAAATAAGAAAATTAATTAACTTACCCGCAACAAATTGGTTCTGTTGAAGATGAATAGTGATAACCAGGACACAAATTGCACAGCAGGAAGAAAAGCAACTGTTAGTACCAAATCATTCAAGGTGAATACAAGAAAGAATATGTATACACAAAGCAGTAAAGACAATCATTAAATGTTTTTCTTCTGATCGGGTAACATACTGAAGATATCATCCATTTTCTATCTTGGACTACTTTCCATCTGACAGCATATACTGAGAGTATTGGGCTTAAGAATATATACAGACTTTCATACATTAAAGTTTCACATATGGCCAAGTCAGGTGTTTCAGACAAAGGTTGGCTGACTATGCTAAGCCTCATCTGACTCTTGGATACATCTTAGTGAGCATTACATCCTTTTGAGCTGAGTGGACTTGCTAAGCAATAACATATTTGATTTTTCGACAATATTAGTGGCATTTCGGAGCAAGCTATGACAAATCTGCCTGATTTATCGCATCATTTTATCATAGTGAATACATGGCATTCCAAGAAATAGCTGAAATAACATGAGTTTCGCTTTTATTTCTTTTTTTTTAAAAAAAGGAAGGTCTTTTTTTCATAGTCTTAAGATTGCCCTTAATATAAATAAATGTATGGGCCATGCTGATAGATCACTAACATGAACCAGCATTTAGAAATTCAATTCTAAAAGTAGATCTGATAAACTTTTTGTGTTAGTCCGGCTATGGCCTAGCTGAACTAAAAGCCGAATAATAATTTGCATGCACTTAATATTTGTTTAAAAATCTTAATATGTCAAAGTGTAGAGTATATATCCCATCTGCATTTCAGTTTATTTTAAACATTATTAATCAGGGTCTTCGTAAAATTATCAAATTAAAAATAGAATTCATGCTGAAAAACCATGGTCATCAGTTTCTGTTATATGGAAACTATTAAGATGCACAGAAATGCAAGACATCACAAATATGAACATCTGAATGATTAATTAATTAGTCTGAAAATAAAAGGTTGTATGACAATGAAAGCGAAGATATTAATAAAACTATTAATAATACCAGTCATTTATAAGCATATTCTTAAGATGTCAAATATCATATTGCAAATTCAGAACTCAGATTTAAAGCAACAAGTAAAACCTAATCCAAATAGAAACCCCATTAGCTTATTGGGTTTGTGTATGGATTTTTCTGAATTTAATATGATTCAACTCATTCACTACTGTAAATTGAATGGCTAAGAAGCACTACTGGAGCGGAGCTGAGAGCTGCCAAAGCGGGTCTTCGACACGCTCAGCATGTGCTCTTAGCTAGTTCAATCATTTTGGAGGGTGACTCGGCTACGGTCATTAGTTGGATCCAGGAGGGTCAGAGGGTCGATGCTGCCGACCATCCTTTGATTCGCGATATCTGGATGATGATGCGGGACGGAAGGGTGGTCCAGACGAAGCATATGTTTAGAGAAACCAACGGGGCTGCGGATTGGATGACCACGTATGTGGCTAACCATGCCAGTAGTACCCTATGGGCAGGGGACGGGGAGCTGCCTCGAGAGCTCCGTGGTATTTTATTTTTCGATTTTATTGGATGCATCTGTACACGTGTTGTATAGATCACTCGGCCTAGCAAAAAAAAAAATGAAGCACCTCTATTAAAAAAAAATAATTGAGATGAGCTTTATTGGAAATGTTATAATCTTCTTTGGAAAATTTATCCAGAAACTAAAACTTCAATATAGAAATGGTGATTTGGAATTACTTTTAAGGTTTAAAACAGAGGCGACGGAACCATCCCAAACTGAGTGGTTCCGGCCGTTCCGAGCCGTATCGGTGACTCACCGGTACGGTTCCAGCAACGGAAACGAGATCCGTTGCCGGAGCCGGAAAAGGAGAAGGAAAGAGAAAGCAAGCGGGGGAAGGAGGGAGCGGGAGAGATCAGGACGCCGCCCCCCTCGCAGCATTTGCCGACCCTCCGCTGGTGTCTGCCACCCTCCGCCGACCTTCCTCTCTCCCCCTTCTCTCTCTCTCTTTTCCTCTCCCGCGGTACCATGCCCTCTCCTTTGTTGGTATAGGCCCGACACAATCCGTACCGACTTGTGCCGCCGACCTTGGTTTAAAATATGCAGTACAAGGGCATACTGGTCATGTAGTGGAATGATCTATACCATGATATGCCCCTATATCTGCTCATGATTTGCCAATATGGGGTGGTATGCCATGGTACATAGTACATACCATGGTAGGTTGGTTTTTTGAGTATTGCTATTAAGTCAGAGCAGGTCACCCCCATTCTGTAGTAGCTTTGAAATTTGATGAACACAAAAATAAATTTGCTTTTCAACATCATCAGAAAAACAAGAAATTTTTAATCATACAATACACATTTTCAAAAGTGCAAAAAGAACAAGATGATGTAACAATATTTTTTTTAAGATGAACTGCAAAGACCAGGCAGTGCAATTCTATATTTCTGCTATTTTCTTGTAATCAGAATTCAGGTTAAGCTACAGAATGACAGCAAAAACTTCCAAAGAACTACACAGCCTATAGCCAGCACAATATGAAAAGCAAAACAACAAAATCGAGGAAAAACCTATGAAATATCTCCTGTATACATACCCATGTGCAGATACAGGATTGCATGGGAACATAAATTCATGATTACATATTTGCATGTAGATGGCATATAAATATATGCCGCGAATGTTGCACATCTTTTTAATAAACTAGTGAAATTATTTTTCAGAAAATTTCAGTATTGATGGGATATATCTCAAGACAATAAGTAAAGCTATCTACTCTCACCTTATCATCAAAAAATAACAAAAAATCAGCACAGCAATAATTCTAATCTCAATGTAATAATATATCATTTGGTAATTCTTTTGCTTTTAAGTTTTAAGAGTAAGCTAAGTTTAGAGAAATGGTTACAAATTGTTGCAAAAAAATTCTAAGATGAGTTTCCTAGCAATTGTTTTAGGCCATTAAAAATGATGTGACGAGCCAAGGTGACAGGCCATGGACTAGTAGGGTTATTGGTCTTCCAGTCAATTATTTTGCTTGCAATAAATTAAAAATAAACAATAGGAGGCGCCCGGTCAGACTAAGCAGTCCATGCATCCCTTGTCTTCTCACCTTCCTCTCTTCTTTCTTTTTTCAATCTTGTTCTTCAAATTTCACTGCTGTATTGTCTACCATACCTCTAGTCTATGATACAGGAGATTTACAGCCCTTAGGCCACAACTAACCCAATCTCGAGAAATTACAAAAATGGACTCTTAAGTCCAACAAAAACAATAATTTGTGGCATGCAAAATAATTGAATTTATTTTATGTGCCATGTCATTCAAGGCTTGTAACACCAACATGAGAAACTACCATACCAGGCTAGCAACACAGGTCACTCCGATCTTTTCATGGTTTCTTTTTGCTTGCTTTGAATTATTAAAAACAAATAATCTGAAAATTATTGTTGAATCCCCATACTCAGAGAAAACAAAACAGTATAACTCAAGATCAAGTAGATTACCTAGTGATGGTATCAAAACTGTGTCAAAATGCATAAAAGAAAAACTAATTGCAAATTTTATTTCATTAAATTAGTCAATTCAAAGATTGTTATAGTATTAAAATGAAAGAAACAATTTTCAGATAACAACCCTATAAAAATAATTACATCAAAGAATCTGTAAACAAAATATTCAATAGTGACCAGTGACAAAATATTTGCCAAACTCATGCTAAAGGTTATCTTGCTTAAAGATTGAGAATAGGTTGTATTACCTTTCTGAGTTCATGATTTCTGTAAAGAACTACACTTGTGCCCTTAGGACCTAGTCCATACTTGTGCACATCAATTGAAATTGATGTAACTCCTTTTACAGAAAAATCAAAAGGAGGAATCGGGTACCTGCATATGAAATGATTTACTGAAGTCATATTGAAGGTCATGAAGACAGCAGCAAGGAAAACAATAAATGTTAGTATACGTGACTGCCCACAAATTAAGTGGTTAAACTCATGAACTTGACCAAATTAGATTAAAACAAAAAAAACCAAAATATTGTGATTTATTAACTCAAGATAATTCGACAAAAGAAAATATAAATGAATGAGACCAATCACACAGCAGAATAGAAAAAGAACAACAAAGATAATTTTTGCTTGTTGCATATTTTTACCATAGAAGAACAGTAAGCAAGTTAACATCACATTGTGTTTTCTTTTTGACTGATTAATGGGAAAAAAGTGATTACTTTTTACATGGGTTCCAAAAACACATCAATTTAAAGGCAGTCAGTGCCTTAAAACATTGAACAATAATTAAAAACTAGATTGTTTAGTGTGTGTAACAGTTACAAGAATAACTTTGGACCAAAGTGGGACATGATTAACATAAAATCCTTCTATAACTATGATAATAAGAGAAGAAGATGATAAAAGAAATCAACCTCTCAAAAGTATTTGCCAACTCGCCTTGTGTTCCATGAAAATGCCCCTACGTTCATTCAGTCAGGCACATCTTGGAAGTAATGACCATAAAACCACAACATTTAAGTGGGTATGATGTGGCTAACATGGCATGAACGGGATACAACACTGGGTAAAGAATAACCTCAATACGACTATTTGACAATGCAGGGTTTTCTGATTTTGATTTATGAATTGGGTGTGGATTCCCCCCTCATTTACATTTCACCCAAAGAGAGCGAGTGGAAGGGAAGGAGGAAGGAGGAGGGCAGAGAGGGAAGGAAGGGGGGGAGATCCAGGGTGGATTAGGCAGTGGTGCACCATTGGCTTTTCTAGGGACTTCTACGTTTTTTTTTGTAGGATATCTGTATCACCAACATGTTCTGCAACTTTCTGCAAAGCAAATGACTCTGAGGTTTAGAGAGGGAAAAAAACTTTATTAGATCATTATAAGGCATTGGTACAAGACATTGGGAAGCATAAATATGAGCAAAGAGAAGACAAAGAAGAGGAAGCTGAAGTTTTATGGGCATTGAATATATGAAAAATTTTATTTTTGAAGGAATTGGCCTTGGATAGTAACCAGTCATGAACTAAGAAGCACATTAAGGCTCGTTTCTGGCATTATATAAATGGGGATATCCATGTCCACCTCAAAATGCAGCTTTCGTGAAATGGTTCAGGAGATCTCCCTCAAACATAAGAAAACTACCCAAGGTTACTCCCAACATGTAAGTGCAAAGAAAATTCCTTCAAAGTGAGCAAATTGAAAACTAAAAGCAGATTGGGTGTGGATCCCCCCTCATTTACATTTCACCCAAAGAGAGTGAGTGGGAGGGAGGGAGGAAGGAGGAGGGCAGAGAGGGAAGGAAGGGGGGGAGATGCAGGGTGGATTAGGCAGTGGTGCACCATTGGATTTTCAAGGGACTTCTACTTTTTTTTTGTAGGATATCTGTATCACCAACGTGTTCTGCAACTTTCTGCAAAGCAAATGACTCTGAGGTTTAGAGAGGGAAAAAAACTTTGTTAGATCATTATAAGGCATTGGTACAAGACATTGGGAAGCATAAATATGAGCAAAGAGGAGACAAAGAAGAGGAAGCTGAAGTTTCATGGGCATTGAATATATGAACAATTTTATTTTTGAAGGAATTGGCCTTGGATGGTAACCAGTCATGAACTAAGAAGCACATTAATGCTCATTTCTGGCATTATATAAATGGGGACATCCATGTCCACCTCAAAATGCAGCTATTGTGACATGGTTCAGGAGATCTCCCTCAACATAAGAAAACTACCCAAAGTTGCTCCCAACATGTAAGTGCAAAGAAAATTCCTTCAAGGTGAAAAGCAGATTGCCGGTCAAACATAATAACTCAATGCAAAGTTCCTCCAACATGCAATGCAAAGAAAAGCCCTTCACATTCAGTAAATTCAATATTAAAGAAATAATTTCTCTAATGCATGACCAACAAATTGATCCAATAGCAAGAATTAGGTTCTCATTGCAAGACAGAAGAATGATATTCTCAAGACTGCCACCCAACAGACATTGTGCATAATCACCAAATAACTACTTGGCTACAGAAAGTATTCAAACAATATTCTCAGTGCAGCTCAGGCTAGATGCTTCTTATATTCATCATTGACGAAACTGAATTAATAGCAAAGGTAAAGATAGTTCTACCAAATGTCGCTAAAAGTTCTACCCTAAAGCAAATAACTTTTGATTTTCTATTTTATGCCACTAAAATTAAACCATCATTCAGTGAATTAGCAGAGATCAAATGTTGGAGTCAAACAGACAGCCAACAGCAGTAACCGGCCAATGGAAAGTAGATTGCCTTGTTAGGTGGTGATTGGACCTAAGCCCCATTTAGATTCATAATTTTCCATTTCTCATAGAAAAGGAATGATGGTGGTTATAGGTAATTATAAAATATGATGATAATTGAATAATTCAGAATAAATCGAGAAAATACCCAAGCTTATGAGCAAATGGCAATACGAAGCCACCGAGGCAAAGATCAACATGGAAGCAAATACCATAACTAGATGCCAATTCACCAAGCTCCTGAGTACAATGAATTAGTAAATAAATTAGAATCAAGACAAAAAGCAACGATCAACAGCAAAACTTATCTCTGGTAACAAAGGTCATCATAAATCTAATAGAGACAGTAGATAATACAAACTAGAACAATTTGACGTACTTCAATAGGATCGATGATGCCATGTGGGAACCCTGGTGCAGATCCAATAATCTGGCATAACACAAGAACTAATTAGTTTAGACAGTCACCAATTTTAAGAAGAACTAATTAACAAAATGCAGGTTTTATCCAAATATAATTTGGGTGGTGCTATATTATATAAGGAATGAAAAATCGATTAGATCGCAGCTGTTTCAGCTTGCTTGCAGAGGGTGTTTGGCCATTTTCTATTTCTTTCATTTTTCTAATCCACAACCTATACGGTCAATGGATCCAGACATGAATTATGACCTGGATTCAAAGTTTCAAACTGAAGGGTCCCAAGTCAGATGACTCCAATCCAACACCATGGCTACTCAAGAAAGAAATACTTCTAAATTCTCAAAGATAGAGAAAGGTGGGGCGGGGCTGGTGGTGGTGGTGGTGGTTATGTTTCTACATGACAGTCTACAACATACATCTAAGTGACAAATATAACTAGAACTAAAATATGTGGGTTTTATATTCAAAATTAATTTAGTTGTTTGACTTGTTTCCAGCCATTCAGAACATTTGAAATTTCAAAATCTTGAACTTCCAGAATAAACTAAACAACTATCAATAAAAGAGGAGTTGAAACCAAAAACTAGAAGGTGAAAGAGTAAAAAAGCTCTGGAACTTCAAAAAATTCCGTACTTTCAGGGGTACTTGAGCTTTCAATAAAATCATGATCTGCTTGAAACAAAAGCAAGAGGAAGCACAAAAATATTGTGATGCTGCAGTACATGAAAAGAGCCCTACTTTGCACAAGATTACCTTCAACTGGTACCAGACAAATCTAATGTGTAAACATTTCACTTGATAATTGGAAAACTATGTTTGAAGAAGTCTTTGCACCACACCAATATAAAAGCTAAACCATGTGCTAATGTAATAAAATGATACATAAAGGAACAGAAGATCAAGAACTAAAAAGCCAGGACTGAAACTTGAGAGGGGTGTGAATGAAAATTAACTAAGGGAACAATAAGTATTATGTTTCTCGTAGCTAAAAAGTCACATAGGGAACTGAACTTAGATAAGGAGATGGATGCAAAAGTTTGGATGTTTAGATATTTACAATGATTATGAGCACAATACATGAACTAGGACATAAACACATACCATTATCGTGTTCCGGTTGATGCATCGCCTGATACCTTTAACATCTGCAGCAAATTCTTTATTTACGGGAACATGTCGTACCTTAATGTTAAAATACTGCGCAGCTTTGTCATATGCGGAATGTGCAGACTCAGGAATTATCCTATAATTTCAGAAATAAATAAGCATTAAATGAACTGTGAAGTCATTGTAACACTCCTAAAGGCATGAAAAACATCACAGCAAATTTTACACACATTTCTGGTTTTGTGATTCCCTTTTTTGCTCTCATATAGTCGCGTGATGTTTTAACAGCTAATAATATACTTTCAGTTCCTCCGGATGTCATGTTGCCACAGATTTGTCCTCCAGATGTCTTCTCTTTACTGCCAAGAAGTGCAGCAGTCATAGCAACCACTTCTCCCTCAAATTGTGCCACACTTTGGAATACATCTTGATGCAATGGATTGGTGTGTGAAAACCTGAAAAATAAGAAAACTAATACCATAAGCATGAATATAGATGGAACCATTTGATTCATAAAAAGATGTTAAATATTTGAAGCAAAAAGAACATATAACAAATTATAATGTTTTCTTATTGAGGCTACCTACTGCTTGATCTTCAGCTTTCTGGTAAATGAACCAACATATCAAAGGGGCAGAACTGAGACCATGGAATTAACACTAAAATATTATCAAGCCCATTCAAAGAATTTCTAGTTTGATCAATTTCCTATCCAACAAATCTTAAATGTAGGTAGGATGAGTTCTTTCAAAGTAGGCTTGGAACTCAATGAGTTCATGAACTATCAACAAGTTCTATCAGTTACCAAGAATAATAGCAAAAGAAA
Source organism: Phoenix roebelenii (assembly GCA_025769935.1). Lineage (NCBI taxonomy): Eukaryota > Viridiplantae > Streptophyta > Magnoliopsida > Arecales > Arecaceae > Phoenix > Phoenix roebelenii. The sequence continues at coordinate 3,640,072 of JAOXJJ010000263.1, forward strand.
TCACATTGCTCAGTGACTGCACTCTTGATTTTATATTCGTATATGACACCAATCAAATAAATCAAGCATTAGCACTAGGTACATCAACTGTATATTTGATTGAAATCAACATCATAAACGCAATTATTCAACCATGACAAAGTAATACCCGATGCAAAAGGTTTAGTTAAATGACAGACATGCCTGTGTTTATCACCAAAGTCACAAAATATGGATCCAGGATTTAAGAGTAGTCAAGAGGGGTGATCAACAGTGCATATAGCATGTAGAGAGTACTAGGTTTGCATACTGAGCATGATCTTGTGTTAAAATGCATTAGTAAATTGAAAATGAGATAACTAAAATATTTCTTACTAACATTGAGTACGCCTCATTTGTCAAAGCAAAATGGCCCTCCAACTCAGTTCCCCCAATATAGCTGAATTTAAGTTCGTGAATGGGTTAGATATAGGTAATGAAACAAATGAATGAATAAAGGATACAAGTCAAAGTTCTATGTGTGACTTCATCTGTTAGAGGCAGACATACACTGTACCGGAGCATTTTCCTTGCCAAGTCACATCCTTACTTTTTGTATCTTCCAGCTCCTGTATAACTCCTCTACCAACTCCAATATTCGGCAACTCAGTTCTCCAGTTATCCTTTTTAGACTTACTGCCAGATTGTAATTTGTCCACGACCTGATGAAATACTTTGCTGATGAATTAGTCACAAAAGATTTTTCATATTTGGGGTATTTTATTCAGTGAATTAGGAAAAGAGAGAAACCAGAAAAAGACTAAGATTTTCAGTATGCAATAGATAGAAATGAATGCACTACATGGAAGAACACGAATGTCCAAAATTCACCATTTATGCAATTCTGAAATAAGCATTTTAGACTGAGATTGAGTTCTTCAAAATCCCAGATGCAGCCAATAAATATCAGGGCCAAGGATAGCTCCTATACAACCATATTAATTTGACAAGATATTCCTAGTCACAAAATCCAGAGCTATGCCAGTCTAATCAGCTGTAGTGTCAGGCACTACCAGATTTATAATCAGTTGAAGTTATAACCCGACAAACCATCTAGAACATATCAAGGCCTTCTGTAGAAGAAGAACATACTTAATTACATTGCGGTCAAACTAACTTATTATTAGCAACTCCGCTATTATAACCAATTTCTAGTCATGTTTCGAGCGAACGGAATCGAAATTTAAATCAGAGAAGAACCCCAAGTTGGCTCCTTTTTCGTTCAGTGATTTCAAAATCACTCCAGCTATACTTCCATTCACCTATACGGTCCTAGGTCCGACAGCACGTTCCGCACCAAAGGTCTTGCTTACGAACATATCAAAATCTAGATTCAACAAGAACATCTAAGAGATCAAAAATCTGAGATTTAAATACATTGATTCAAACATCACACTCCACCCAATCTCTGGTGCAGAAAAAACACCATCCCTCAATGCAAACACCAGATTCACCTAACTACTTCATCTCGATCGATCCAAATAAAACAAACCTTTCTCTTCTCGGATTCGATGTAGCTGCTGACGCCAGGTATCAACCTGCTCCAATCCAAAAAAAATATCAGACCAGAAAACAGAGCAATCCGGAAAAAATCATTCAAACAGGGTACAGAGGGCACAAGAACTCACTTGACGGAGCTCATTAGGAACCCCAGGACCGTGGCTTTGATCCCCTTCTCCTGGATGACGGCGAGGAGGGAGTGGATCGCCCGGGCGAGGAGGAGGGCCAGGATGGGGGCGAGGACGAGGGCGATCGGCTCATACTGGGAGAGGAAAGAGTTGGCCGAGGCGCGGAAGCGGAGCACCAAGTCCTCCATCCCGGCGATCGGGGAGAGAGATAAAGAAGAGGAGAGGGGGGTGTGGGTATAAACATATATATTGGGTCGGCGTGACGTGATTCAACGAGGGAGGGCGGCGCGAGGAAACAGCACGAGGGCCTCGTATGTGTCTGTCGTGCCGTGGCGCATGGGACGCCCTTTGAAGGCAATGATAGCCGGTGAGATCACCGCCGGATTCCATGCAGCAATGCAAGTGAGCCCTACTGGGCTTGGAGTGGAAGTTGGGCCTCAACATGAACTATGCTAGCAGGAACAAATAGAGAACAAATAGAATTTGTGATCCGTGATCATAATTTCAGGCTGATTGTCGCGAAAGGACGGTGCATATGTGGCACAACAGTTATAGAAACGAAGCTCAGGACGGCATGAGAGGGTATCACCTATGCAAGAAGTATCAGAGATAAAAAAAGAAGAGGAGGATGCGAGTATAAATATATATATATATATATATATTGTTGCGGAAGGACGGCGCATCTGTGGCACAACAGTTATAGAAACGAAGCTCAGGACGGCATGGGAGGATATCACCTATGCAAGAAGTATCAGAGATAAAAAAGAGAAGAGGAGGGTGCGAGTATAAATATAAATATAAATATATATATATATATATATGCGCTTCATATGTGTTTGTTATGCCGTGGCGCAAGGGACACGCCCTATGAAGGCATGATAACCGGTGAGATCACCACCGGATTCCTTCCATCATATGCTTCACTAGTGGAAGTTGGGCCACTAACCAATTGCCATGTCAGCGGGAATAGAGCAAAGTAATATAATTATGTGTCCTTAGTATTTGATATTGGATTACTAATGTGTTCTTCCCGTAATCGAATTTTGTTCGTCTTTCTCTTTGGCTTCATGAATAGCTTAGACTTGGTTTAACATGAATATAACTGAAACAAGTTTTACATGAATAGCGTAGACTTGGCTTGTTAATTAGTTGGTTGTAGTTAGTTTAAATATTAACTTGAGCTCGGGTTACACTCTTATAAAATAAACAAAATGATCACAACTACTAACCTACGGGAATTGAACTATTTAGAGTTGGCTCTGGCTCTTTTTGAGCAGTGCAAAGAGTTAAACTTAAATAATATTTTAGCTAAGCTTTTACTTCTATTGCGGATGAACTTTAGCATTTTTGTAATACAACCAAATTGAACCTAAACAAGCTTGCTTGGCTCTGCATATCTGCCGCCTAGAATTCATATGTGGTATAGATTTTAGCGGGTCGGATCCGGATCTTAAGATCCACTTGTAGCTTAGGATATTCAAGCACACTGCACGGTCCATTTATCCTCACCGGTGGTGTCTAGATGTGGGCTTTCATGATGGTGATTCCTTTTTTGGCGTTGCCCTTCTTTGGTCATTCGGCGCGGGAGACTTGTACTTCTCGGATCCTTTCACACTTGGGGGGCGGAAAACCAAATACTAAATTGACCAATCAGTACCTGACATCTATGCAACGCGAAATTAAAATGGAGATGTGACCTGTCCCCGCCAGTAATTTGGCGGACCTTCTAATTCTTAGGGTCACAGTCAACGGTTCGACCAGTCTTCGAGATTGAGCTGGCCCAACGTTAAAATTACTTCATTGACCGAAAGGTCTCCAACTTTTAGCTTGAGCTTAGACTATGTACAACTAACTTTTCTTGTATCCACAAAAATAGAAGTCTCGGGTCATCTTTTGATCTCTTTAAAAAAAAATAAACCAAAAATTAATAAATAATTATTTGTTAAAAACTTAATATATCTATATTTTTATATTAATTTTATTTTTTAGATTTTTTTTATCATAGCCAATAGTTGTTAGATCATCAGCTCTCTCAATGAGAGGTTTAAGATTCAAATTTAAGTTGTAGCTAATCGTCATCTATGTAATCACAATTTTGGATAAATTTTCTCTCTCCTTTTTTTTTAGAACTGAAAAAAAAGATACCATGAATGGACAAAAGAGACACCTTGGCTTTGAGCATATGCTAGTTTTGGACAAACACTAGCATTGTTTGCTGACAAGTCTTAACCCTATTGATAAACAAAATAGTATCTCAAAATGATAAGATCTACGTGATTATGGCATAATTGGTGGGAGGAAGTTGAACTCTGGAATGGAAATAAAAAAGAGCAACTCCAATTGAGACTTTGATTGGGAGAAGTCTCATTTTCATTCTGGTTTTCGGAGAAAATAGAAATACCCCAATTCTCCAAAACTCAATCCCTATTCTTTTCTAGTATTCAAATTCTATTCGATTCCGGTCATGAAGCAAATACACCAGGGATACGGCCATTTCCAATTTTGATTATGGTTGCTAACCAAACACGCCCTTAGTTACTAGTCATCTATTCTAAAATGGGTGGCTACAAAAGCAACAGGGAGAGAATACCCATCAAAGCTTGATGATTGAAGGTTTTGCTTTGTTATCGATAGTTAAATAAGATTGCTCATTTTGCTTGCCGAGTGCTACATCAAGCTTGAAATCATATTGTTG
>JAOXJJ010000263.1:3652876-3673172 GCA_025769935.1 Phoenix roebelenii
TATAGATATATACAAACACATGCACATACACATATATTTATAAACACACACACACACATATATATATATATATATATATATATATGTATATATACGTGTTGAGATATATATCTGTGTATGCATGCACGTAGATAGAAATATATTTATCTTTCCATAGATGTATCCATGATACACACACATATGCACATATGTATCGTATTGATGTATGCATAAATATATATTCATACAAGATACATATTACTATTTAGTTTCTATTGAACATAAACTAAATGTTTTTTCAAAAAATAAACTAACAAATGATCACATAAAAATCACAAACAATGCCAGGTACAAAGTTTATGCCAATCCCGTGTAAGAAAGGTTAAAGGAAAAAAAAAGGGGAGAAAAAAAAAGGCAAACGAGAACAAACATACATGGCGGCCTTCAATTTCTCTTCAAACCCATTTTGTGATGTACAATCTAGACAAATAACCCTGTCAAGATAATAAGAATAACACTAGCTTCTTCTATCGAGAGGCAAGAAGATTATAGAGCCGGCAATAGCTCTACCACCAGCAATTCAACTTAAGATACCAGTATATGCAACCTTAATTAATCCATATGCCCAACTTAACTCTATGTTGCATGATACAACCTTAACTGGACCAACTTTTATTACTCTAATGGCGTACCCTCAGTTTGGTACGAAGGATGGATGAGGGAGCCATCCTTCAATATGTTTGGTGAAATATAAAAGGAGAGATGGGAATGATTTCTTCATGATGATATCTGTATGATATTTTTACTAAACTGCCCTTGGATTAAAAAAGATAGGTTGCAGTTTCTTATGTTTTATCAAAAAATTAACAAGGAATAATTTTATCAATGTAAAAATCCTCCCCCCTCACATACTCCATCCATCTCTCAATTTGAAATGATGCAATTCGGTGGGTTAGAATAGATGGGCAATTACTTCTTTTTATTCGTTAAAAAAAAAAATTGAACCAAACAGTGGACCGGGACCATCCATCTTTTCTCGTATGATTTCAACCACATGAGATTGACGCCAAGTTAAAGTAAACATGGTTAGTATTAAAAACAGACCAAATATCATTAAAATCCTTGTATCCCATTCATAACCTAACTGCATAGCTCAATCCAAACGAGACACTATTCTCATGTCCCGGATAATTTCAAAGCTCTATGACATACCCATCTCACTCAAAAGCCGGACCAAACATTTGGATTGGGTCAGCTTTTGCCGGTCCAAGCAAGGAGTTACGGAGATCAAATTGGATGGCAATGGGGGAACAAATGGTTCATCTAGAATACGGTCACCCTAGGCGCCCTCCCTTGAGCCAGTGGGAAGGCTAGTTTTTCAGTCCTTAGGATAGATGTGACCGGCAAATGGTTTGCCGAAACCAGGGCCCCCACTCCGAAGGAAGGATTCGGCTTCGGCTTCCTTCTCGCGAATCTACAGTCACCAATCACACGGCTCTCAAAGCTACCGGGGGGGGGGGGTGATCCAACGGTATATACATGCAAAGAAGGTGATTTCCTCTTTTGCGTGAAACATGCAACTCCAATTCCATCGTTTTTTTTTTTTTACTGAGACAGATTATTCATGAAGTTCTAGTATAGATACATTTAATAAGATCAGAAAATAACAAATCTTGGAGTTCTTTAGGTAATTTTTTTTTTTTTTTTTTTTTTATTTTTATATAGGATACCAGAATGACTGACCGGCTATATACTAACAGTCGGCAGCGCCATTTATCTCTTTGAACATATGGTCAGCCTGAAAAGCTCCATCTTAGTCATCTTTCAAGTATAATCGAGCTCGTGTGCAGCGCTCGTGGGCTGGCTCGTGTCTCTGTATGAGACCACATCGAAACGAAGGCGAGAGGGACGAAGCCCCGCCGACAGAAGGCTACGTCTTATCCGTTCGCCGAGGACAAAAAGTGCCACCTTTGCATGTGACCTCTTCTTCTTCTTCTTCTTCTTCTTCTGCTATTGTTTATTTTTTCAATTTGGTCATGATTTCGATTTGTTCCTATATTTCAGCTCTGTTTTCTTTGAAATTTTGACCCTTTTTGGCTTTTGTCTTGATGGATTATTTTTGATGTTGGTGTAGGTCTGATAGATTGGAACGATGGAGCGTTCTGGGAAGAGAATTTTGATGACCTCTAATGGAGATGAGATCTCAAAGGGTATCGTGTACAATCTGGCAAAGTGTGGTTGCATGTAGGAATTCAAAGCTCCAATCTTTTTTTTTTCCGACCTTGATTCCAATCTAGTGATTTTGTGAGCAGGGTCTGCTGTTTTGGAGTTGTTGTTGAGTCTCAGTTGATGGGTTTTATTTCTCTGACATCTTGTTGGATTTCTGTTCTTTTTTTCTTCTTTAGGGGAAAGCGAGGGTGTAAACCCAGATTCTCATTCGTTGGTTTTCGTTCTTTCGAACATTCTGGTGTTCTTCATCGCTTTTAGAATTGGTCTATTTGGAAATTTATGCTATAGTTAATTTTGTCTTTTTTGTTTTTTATGAGGTATTATTTTTCAAATTAACTGCCTCATTCTTGACAAGTTAAAAAAAAAGAACCGAACGAGCTCAATTACTTTTTTTCCCCACTTTGAAATATTTTTGTTTGGAATTTGTTTTACTCTTAGTTTCAATTTCATCAATTTCTTAAGTATATATCTGAAAATGAATATTTTATTTCATCTACTAGACCTCCTTCTTAATGTTTTCCCCTTTGCTCTCATTATGATGTGTTTAATCTCTCTCTGAATTTTCTTTAGTAAATTTGTATATTTCGTTTTTTGTATCAAGTTTGTACTAAGTTGCAATTTGTTTCTGGTGATGTAATCTGTAGGCTAGTTTTGATGGGTGATGAAGTTGTCCTTCAGAGCATGGTGGCCGAGATTACAAGTTCCTTGAAGGGAATTGATCGGGCTGAATATGGAAGAAGAGAAGGAGGCTGCTTTTGATGTTGCTGTGGATAAAGCATGGAAATCCTTAGGGGCATTGGACGCTTTCATTAATTGTTACATCTTTGAAGGTATATGCTTATTACTGATAAAAATAACATCATTTTAAATCTTGTCAAACTATATTTAAATTCTTCATACATCTTCCTGGGTGCTATAGCTTTAAAAGTTTGTTATTTGTATAGCATACTTTGAGGTTGCAACTGAAGTGTTGATATCAAAGTTTGCCGTTTCGGTACCGCCTCCGTACCGATGCCACACTAGCACAGTGTCGGAACAGTACAGTATGAGATTTTTTTGGTTCGGGCCGGTACAGCGTATCATGGTTGATATATTGTTACTATGAAAATGGTTGTACATTTCTTGTTGATAATTAATCAGAGTTTTCATCATCTGAAAGAGGGAAACATAGAGAGGGTGCAGACAATGTTAAAATTGGACAAAACATGGAATGTAGAATGAAGCATATAAAGAAGAGGACCAACATAAGAATATATCCTGTGTGGCATACTAGTAGTGCTGACATCAAATAAGACCAGTGATTTTTGTTAGTATTCCTTTTTTTTTAAGGAACTTTTTGTTAGCATTTTAAAACATATGTTAGTCAACATGACCACTAGAATACACAAGCATTTAATCAATACTTGAAATTAATCTCATAAAATAAGAAAAGCTCAGCATCAACTGGCACTTCTAGTTTCCATTGGTAAGGCGCTAGCAGTTTCACAGGCATGCTTACACAAATTATCTCACTCAGGGAAACAAAGAACACTCTTATTTAAATCAATAGTTTTCAGCAGAAGTTTTCTTATTAGTAGGGACGCACTGCTAGCAAAATAGAAATGCTTCATCATAGCACAAAAATTATGTTTTTACCTAGCTTAGATGCTAATGGTGACTGTTTTTATCTTCTCTACTTTTAGTTAAGCCAATAGGATTGCTTTGTGCAATGAATCTTTATCATTTCAATATTTTCTGGTTGGACAAAAAATGAGAAATACCTAGGAATTGAGGCATGCTGAAGTTGTTTTGATAGGTTATATAAAAAAATTCCTAATGCTTGAAACTCATTCTTATCTTTTATAAACCTATGAATGAACATTCTTGGGGACTATTTTCCCTTATAATTCACAAGATTCTTGTCTTGATTCCCTTATAAACTCATTTTAAACTATGTTAATAGGGTCTATAACCCGTAATCACTTTCTGGTGCCCGTTTTCTCATGCTAGTTGTTGGGCCCTTACAATTTTCTCCTGTATACGACATCTAGCCTTGTGGTTACTCAATTTGCCTCTTAGTGCTTGTTACGCGTTTCTTGACTATCTGGGACAAGCATAACAAGCAGTCCTAGGCTCCTTATGTTGTATATGAAATTCTATTTTGGTCATCTTTTTCCTTTCTGCACATAATATTAGTCTACTTTTTTATCCATTTCAGACATATAGACATTTGTAGATACATGGCTTTCAGAAAGTCATATTTTGGAAATAACCATTCAGTTATTGAACATATGCCTGGAAGGCTAGGTACCCCATGAAAGTTCAGAAGCATGCCTGTAATGAGAAGATGTCCCGCTGTTCTAGTGCTCGGTGATACAAATCATTTGCATATTTGACTATATCAGCCTATTCAAGCATAGTGAGGATACTATGGTTTGCTTTTAAGTCTCCTTTCTTCAGAGCTCTTCCATTGTTAGCTTCCAAACCATATACTGACACAAGTGTTTTAAAATTTGTAAGCATGCCACATGAAGTAAATTTGAGGAAGTTCTTTGAGTGACTCATCAGCCTAATTCTAGTTCTTCCATTAGCAATCCTACTCCCTTTGAAACAAGTGATATTTTATGGAAAGGTAGCATACAAAAAGTTAATATACATTACGGATTTGTCTATGGAGAGATGACAAGTTATCTACCCCGAGAAATCTATATCAGCTGATGGATCTTGCAATATTCTGATGAATCTTGCAATATTCTGATGAATCTTGGAATGTCAGCTAAGCTAAGGCTGGTGAATGAGAAATCTGACTGCTCAGAAATTTTCTTGTGACTTGAGCTAAGCAAGTCCTCTTGAAGCTGAAATGGAGGTGTTTTGCAGACTCAATCATGAAATTCATAAGGGAATCCAGGGGCCACAAGATCTAAGATATAGGAAAGTATTATACAACATCATGAAGAATAGGAAGCTTGACATATGAACAAGGAAAGCTGGAGACAAATTGAGAGCTTGATTTGCGTCTCAGGAGATCTTTATATATCCAGAGACAAGGAAGCCAGCAGCCTGGCTAAAAGAAATCATAAAAGCTGTATTGAATGAAGAAGATCAATGTGTATTGAATGATGAATAGCAATGCCTCGGACTCATTACCAAACAGGGAGAAAATACAAGTTGCTCAACATAATTGCATCTTGGACTTAATTGTTGTTTGGACGACATATGCTATAACCTTTTAACTTCATTAACCATTTTAACCATTACACCCTTCCATCCAGTTATATGCAAGTTATGAGTAGCTTTAAAGTAGCTGAATCAATCATGGCAGCATTTAGAGAAACTCAGTAGTGCGCTTAGAGTATTAACATGTGTAGGCCTTAAAATCTCATCTTCATACATGCTGGTGCTTATGTTTTCTCTGTGCCTACTTTAATTTGGGCAAATCAAGTTCGAATGAGCTGAATCGGTGGGTTACCTTTTTTGCTGGATGGTAATCCTGATGAATCTCAATGCCAAAGTTCTAAGATAAACCAAACACCTTTTATTGAGGTTACAGAATCTCCCCTATATTCTCTGGTATTGCGTCCACTTTCACTAGTCTCAGAATAGAGAAATGATACATAATTGCCAGCTATTGAGAATTTTCGGTCGATTTGACATGGGAATGATAAACTGGTTGCTTGAATTTTCTTCTGCTTAATATTTAAGCATCCATACAACTAGGTTTATGTGAATAAACACAAGGGCAGCATCTTGATTTTTTCTGCAGTCTGGTATAACTGTCAGTAAATCTGTAAATGTTTGTTTACTTGCATTCTTGTGCATTGCTGTTTCTTTTCTTCCATTGGGTCGCTAGAGTTCGCTTTTCCCTTAACTGTTTTAATCATCTCATGCAGGCATCTGCAATGGAGACTGGCAGGCATCTGCAATGGAGACTGGCAAGCATAAGATAAGATTTAACAGCATTGCCCGGGGCTTGCACTTGGGCGACAAGTATCTAAGCTGAATAAATGATGAATATTTTGATTAGCCTCAGATACTTCTAGAATTAAATCTGTGCCAGAGATGTTATATGGCTAGTGGTGCCATTTGAAGATCTGAGTGCAGTTGGGACTTATATGTACAATTTGGGACATGGTTTGTCGAAATAAAGTTTTTTCAAGAAACAGGCAGTCATGACTGTTACTGAGGTTTCTTACCTTGGCATAGAGTGAATACTCTTCTTTAATTTGTCTATTTATTCATGAGTGAATCAATTGATTTACAATCTTATATAACACTATATAAGAACATGTCTTTAAATGCACGCTCAATAAGCTCGCCAGGAAGAGTATTAGACTACAAGTGAGGATCTTCACTGCTATTATAAGCAGATCCACTTAGCTATTCATTTTTTACAGGCATGGTGGGCCTCCATTCATTAAGCTAAAGATATATCATTAAGCATAGTTGACAAGCTAGGAGATCATGGAGCTATTGCACTTCTTGTTCTTATGTTTGAAAACAACATGGAGCATCACATCCTATGCTAATCTCCTGAGCAGATAAAAAACATTCTTTTCGTAATATTTCCGTGCTATGAACTTATGCACCAAATGGAGTACCTTTGCCTTACTGCTTAGGATTTTGTTTTTTTTTGTAAATCTTGCTATGAAAAGAGATTTAGCTACTGGGATGTGATTAGGAGTGTCAGTGGACTGGGTCAAGCCCAGGCCGCAAATCGGCCAGGTTAGCTTGGGACCAGCCCAAGAGTATTAGTACCAAACTACACCTGAGTCTAGTTATTTTGTTCAATATGGGTTCAAGTCCAGCCATAATTTATTGTTTCACTGGTAACTCAAGCCAGGCCTGATTTTTTTCAAAAAATTGTCATTCCAAACCATACTTAAATTTGTCAAAATTTCAAATCTGAATCCAACTTGTTTATTAAATACGTAATCCAAACTGATCCACGTAACCCATTTATTAAACAGGTCAAATCAAGTTAAACAGGTTGGATAAGTATTTAACGAGTTAAATAGATTTAAATAGATTAAATAAGTTAAGTGGGCCGAATTAAATAGGTCAGAAACAGATTAAACGGGTCGGGTCATAAACCGACCTAATTATTAAACAGGTTAAACGGGCTATAGATTTAAACCAGAATCTAAACCATTTAATAAATAAGTTTGGACAGGTTAACCTATTGATGACCGAAATCTGTTTATGTCAAACCTAATCCTGCTTAAAGCTGGTTGTTTGCAGGTCAAGTTGACGGATCAAATCATAAATTGCCACCATTACTTGGCTCATTGACAGCCCTAACTTTGATAATTCTTGCATCATTAGGACAAAAAGAACAGTGTTGCTTCACAAATCCTTCACTGTAAAGAATAAGTGGCTCATAATCTGCTCTTGTTTTCCTAATAAGATGACATCTACTTAAACTCTCAGCTGCGCAGATCTTGTCTAGGGTAATCTTCCAAGGAAGACTGATGTTCAATAGAATAAGTTGTCTTGCAGCATAGATTTTTAAGTTGTGATCTTGTGTAACTCAGTGTCATTGGCTACAAGTCTGGCGAGATATCATATTTTGGGGTTTTTAGATGTCATACATGTATAGTCTTGGGAGGATCGACAGGAATATAATTTGATTTAGGAACTGAGTTCATCTCTTTGGCATAAACTACAATGAAATGCTTACTAGAATACAAACTTACAAGCTTAGATAAAATTAAAAAAACATATCCAAATATACATTTTTACCGTCTAATTTTGCCTATAATTTATTGCATTTGTTTCATTGTCGACCATGAAAATATTACTGGGATGATCAGTCAAGGAAACAGCCGCAGCCATAACAAAACAAAAAAAAGAGTATTTCCAAGATATTTTTCTATGTTTTGATCAAGACAAAAAAAAAAGATAAAGTCTTTACGCAGTGTTGACGATGCATGTAATTATTATTCTAGAAATCTTGGACTTCTTCCTTGCCAATGAGATTGGAAATGGTGATGCATCGCATTGTTTCTATAACTTTGGTGCTCATGGGGCTGTAAATTTTAATGGCAGACAATGTTGCAGCTATCCCTGAAATCTATGGAAAGAACAACTTATAAATAGCAACAAGCAAAAGGTAGGATATTGTTCACAGTCTGCTCCAAGGATGGCGCTTTGCTTCTGCTTGTGTCTTGTGCAATTGTGCCATCCTATTCATTGCACCTCTCCAACATCAAGTGAGAATGACTGGTTTTAACTCAATTTGATTACATTAATCCCTTAATACCCTCTGGAAATATATCCCTACCCACAACAATAGTTGATAACATGCTCATCAAAGCCTCATTAGCCTTATTTGGCTTCTATAATTTGTTAAAGCTTTCTCCTGAAAAATTGGTGAGAATTTTGTCTCATCAACAATAACCACAGTGTTGTCCATGGCTTCTTCAGAAATGTAATTTTCATGCTAATGGCACACTGAAAAACCAATCGAAGAAACTAATTTAAATTGAATTTTCTTTAAAATATTCAAAGATGTCCAAGAAATATCATAATGTCATGAATCTCGGATGTTTCACTCTGTTTTGTTACAATATAAGTTTTCTCAGATATCATCCTGATGTCATTTAGATCTGAAAGTAGGGTTTATCATCAAATTTCTCCATTTATTTCAATAGATTATCAGCAACAGCACAAGGCATGTGGCCTTGGAAACCAGGGTTTCATCACTTCACTATGGAGTTTTGGTTCTATAGCAGAATAGATGTGTTGCAGGCGCATGGAAAACTACATTCTATAGGAGCACATATTGTATCAAAATAATCTGCATAAATCTTCATGTGGGATTTTATGATTTAGTTTTCCTCTGACATCAAGTTGACAACCAACCTACTAAATGGAAAGCAATGGAAGATAGATCTTGCATGCCTGCATAGAATTTCATGCAATTAATAGGATATGAGAAAACAATAGCAGAAAAGAAAGATTTCGAAAAACTCTCATTTCACTTTACTTCAGTTTCAGATTTATTTTTAATATTTTTTGATATGGAGACAGAATCCTATGTGCATTATTTTCCTCCTGCATTCTTTATTTTTATCTGACCATATCCCACTTTTCCCAGGACACATGTATTGCCTGTGCAGAATGCTAATACTACTATAATGGAAATTCTCCTCCTCCAACTCCTTCCAAGGTTTGGACTCTGTTTTAAAAATATTTTTCAGAAGAAAAGACCTATCATGTGTATTACTTCTTCTTCAACTGCTCCTTCCTAAGATCAACTCCACATTTTTAATAATTTTTGTTTTACAAATATCGAAGCAGAGCCGTCCTCTTTTTCCATGATTCTGATCACTCCCCAGGTCCCATGCACCCTAAACATGTATCAAAGTTAATATAGTTCATACATGTGAATGTAGTTGATGCTAATGCAAGTTAATGTAGGTTCCCACATGTGAATGTAGTTGAAAGAGAGAAATTTTAGATCTTTTACAAAGTGAAAATTTAGCTGCAAGACATAATGGACATGATATGCTCAGTGGTAGACTGGAATTTTTGTTGGTGAGTATCTTGTTTATCTAAAAAGTTCAGCATGTATTACAAGCTGCTTCATATGGAAATCCAAAGCCAAACTGCACCAATTCTTTATGATTGTTTGGGCAAGCTTTTTTTTTAAAAAAAAAGGTAAAAGTTACTGCAAGTCCTCCATTGAAGATCTTTTTGCTTGAATATGAGAAACATATATCTATATGCTTCAAAGATACATGCTAGCTAATAATCATTGGGATTAGGTTAAGTCACTTGTAATTTACTATTCTTGTAAACACATGCTTATCCTAAACAGTCAGCTACCTATATACCCTATCTGATTTGCTCTAATCTGCAATCAACACAAGCTTCCATTAAGTTTCACTCAGATGTCTGAGTTGAATGAGTCCAACGAAATCGAGCATGATCCAAAGTCATCTTACCATGCTTAGATTAGGTCTAATTACTTGTACTTTAAAACTTCTTTTCTCTATTTTATTGGTTGAGGAATGCGATATAGAGATCTAGTGAAGTAATGCTGTCTTATCTAACTTAAAAAAACATCATTAAGTTTAAGCCAAACCCTTCTAAACATGATGTGATCCAATTATAAAAGGAATAGAATGGATTGATTCCTATTGGGATGGTTTTAGATTGGATTTAGGCTGATCAACTCCATTGCAACTGAACATTTAGCACTGACATGAGAGGTGACCTTTTTAGATGCCAAGTGTTTGGAATCTTTCTTGGCCTTCTTAGATTTTCCTCACCTTCCCTTTCTTAGGGCTGCGGATCCTCCAACCCATTTTATAGTTTTTATATTTATCTGTCTCCCCCTGTCTGCATCTGTGTCTCAAAGATATTGGTGGAAAGTAAGTGCAACAAGGCAGAATAAAAAGCCAAGGAGCACCACAAGAAAGTAGAGACCAAAATGGGTTTTTTTTCCTTTTCCTTTCTTAAGTTATGTTACTGTGGAGAAATTTCCAGGACATAGCCATCAAATTGGGGTTAGGTAATGGTCTAGCTTTTCTAAGGAGTGACAGGCTTTTCCATCAAACAAAGACTCATGTCCGAACGACCACCCTAGGGCATATTTGGTTCAAAAAAGTTGGGCTCTTGAATAGGATTGAAAATGAATGATACCTATTCCAGCCGTTTGGTTGAAAAAGTCCTATTCCAATTCCGATTCCGAGAGAGAAACGGAAGTATCTCAATCCATAAAAACATAATTCTGACTCTCTCCTAATATTAGAATTCGATTTCGACTCCGATTTCAGTCACGAAACAAATGCATCATGAAATGCTCTCGATAGTATTTTATCTATCCACGAAAGAAACAAAGATTTGCAAAGCAGATTTTACATTAAAAATTAATAAAAGATCATATATATTATTTTGCAAAATGATACATATTTAGGAGTTCTATAATGATTATGCTCCTGAACCAAGTATGATATATGTAATGGGCTATAAATAAATATGTATCTGATATTCAATATAAATATAAACTGTGTATTTAGTAAATATGATTATGTGTTTATAATCTATACTACATATTAATCATCTCTAAGTTATATCGACAGTGAAAATTGTCCGCAACTGCTAAATGCGCATCATTCAAAATAGATCTATTTTTTTCTCGCAAAGTTGATTATTAGATTGTTTTTTTGGGGGGAAATTTACTAAGCCTAATGTTCAATCACTAATGGAGATAGGTCTTACATGGCTTACATCATAGATTTCTAATATAAAAAATAAAATTCTTACAGTGGATCTCAAATTAGAGCTTGTTCATTTACAAAAAATGATAGCTTTCCACATCATAGCAGGTAAATTTGTGCCAGGAACCTTTCTTTGAGAATCTGGATAAGGTAATTTTTGTGCAATCAAGCTGCCTTGGATTACAATATAAGTATTTTTTTTTCATAAAAATATCTTTGCATCCACATGTTAAATGCTTGCTGTCAGAAGATTTTAAGCAAGCAAAGTTATGCTTGGCTTCTCTTGTACCAATTTGCTGGTACAGAATGCTGCAGAAGGTGACATGTTATAGTGTTGGATGACATTAGAGGTGAGATTATATAAATTTTTGGACAGGGGGAATGGCTGTTGCGTGCTGTCCAACAAGCAACATCAAGCTAATACCCAAGCATGAACTGGTGACATGCATGACAAATAGCTTTTTGGCTTGCAGCTCATTTTATGCATGTAATTCTGCTATCAGTCCAAATATCTCCCCTGAATTCAACCAAAAGTACCTTTTGTATTGGAGTCCAGACTCAATGCATGTGGCCTATATGAGATCTCGAGAATGATGGTGTTCCTTAGTCGCATCTAACCCTCTCTCTGTTTGTCCTAAATGACTATAGAGGCGCATTTGGTTTGTGACCGGAATTGAATCGAAATCGAAATAAGAATCGGAATAGATTGGAATGAGAATCGAAATGGTCATATACCCTAACGTATTTGGTTCATGTCCGGAATCGGAATAAAATTTGAATACTAGGAAAGTGTAGAGATTGGATTTTGAGGGATTAGGAATGTACGTAAGTTCCTCAACCAAATGGCTAGAATGGAAATCACTCATTTCCATTCCTATTTCAGAGTCCAACTCCCCCTAACCAAACATGCCTTGATTTCATACCACCTTTAATTCCATATACAATAATGAGTCATGCTCTTACATCCATCTCTAGTAGCACTTCTTGCCGGGATATATGCCCGGAAATTTGGCTGGAGTTTGGAAGGAGTGGTGTAAGGAACTAAAGTCAGTGGAAATTACCCTAATCTTAAATTGGTATTTAAGTCTACTGCCTTTTGATTCAATGGTAGTTTGTAATTCATACTTTCTAATCTTTGTTTAACTTCATCTATTTGTAATCAGTCATACAAAAATTAAAAAGAATAATGAAGATAAAATAAAAAAGAAAGACGGCGCTTAGTTGTTGTTTAGAGGATGAAAAAAAAAAAAAACATAGATGAGAAGGGCAAGACAATGTCATTGTGACTGATAGTTGTTTTGTCGTTTGAAATAATTTCCTTGAAAAGTATTCCAACGGAAAACATCATTATAACTTTAACCAGAAAAAAAAAAAAAAAGATTGCTGATAAGCAATAACAATGTGTGTTCTTACGATGTAGCAATGTATAGATAGGAAAATATCAGACCTCAGGCACATAGACTTTTCCCAGTCAAAAGAATAGCCTTCTTCACAACCAATGTAGCAGTCATGTCCATGTGCATGTAATCCAAAATTTACAACACTTTGACAAAGACTAATATTGATTGTGATAGAAAAGGTTATGTATGACAATAATTGAAGATACCCAGCAGTTGTTGGCCTAAGGCCTTGCTCTTGGGAGGTCCAATGTTCAAACCCTGGAGGTGGCAAACTACCACCATATTGAGAGAGAGAGAGAGAGAGAGATTCATGCATGCAGAGCAAAAAGAATGCCACTTTTCTAGTTTGAACCCTAGTACTTTTCCTAGCACATGCACTGAGAAGAGTAGTGCCAAATTCAAATCTCATCTTCCTTGCATATAGGATTTCAATTCTGACATATATATATATATATACATATATACATATACATATATATACATACATACATTGGACAATGCTATGAAGCCCTAGCCACAAGTATTTCTAATTCAATGAAACAAATAGAGTTTAGAAAAATTAGTATCTACTCAATTGACATCAAAATTTAAGGAGGATATCAGTGATCATGCTTGTAGCACTACTCTACTGCCAAGACAAATTGTAGAATAATTGTACATGGTTGCATACCCACATGCATAGTAATTAGTAACAGTTAATTCGGTCATGCCGAAGTAACCTAATCCACATCTTAATGTTTATTTGTTGAACTTTTATTTTCTCTCTTTTTTATCCATTTACCCACAAGCTCATACACCTCCCTCTATTAAGTTGAGAGTGTAAAGTTTGTTTTCTAGAGAACTGAGGTGGAAGAAATCCTGCCCGAAATCCAAGTGAGGGCAAATTTCAAACCTAGATTCTTGTTACTGATCCCAAAAACTTTGCTAACTACACTAGGTAGCACCATAATTGTAGAGAGTTAAAAGTTGAATTTATTTTCAACAAATCTATGAAGTTAAAATAGAAAGCATGACCTAATGTTTAATGCAGTCATCCAAGAATTGTCAACTTATCTGCTTTGAACATTACAAGTCCTAGCATGAAATAAATTCAAATATCTAACATAATTAAGCATGGAAGCCCACCTCTAGAATAACTTGACCATTTCAAAAGATCTTAGTAAAACCACATGATTTTAGTAAAACCGCGTGAAGGCTTTGATTATCCTTCCATCTGACAAAATCTAGGAGCTGCACATCTGCAAATAGTTGTAAAAGGTCAGTTTTGCTTGGAATAATCACCGAATTCTAGTTTCTATTTCACACCTTCTTTTCTCCCTAAAATATTCTTGACAGTTCTATTCATGCTCATGATTTTCAAAATCCTCTTACTTTTAGGCTCTAACTATGTTCCTTGATTGATGTTGACTTTTCCACATGGGCAGAAACTCTTTAGAAACAAAAATTCCAATGCAATCAAGGATGAGATGATGGTTATGCAGAATCTTTCCAAACATTAAAAAGTTCTAAGGTATAGTCAAAATTTATGATTTTTTGTGTGGAAAAAATTAGCACTAATAAAGTGGTTATTGACTAGTGTTATCATCGCTTATGAACGAAACATTCGTATTTGATGGGCAAAAGAGTAGTTTAGAATTGCTAGTATCATTAGCAAATCTCCCATTGCTAGTATCAATAGCAAATGACTTGTCGATCCTACTTTTGAACTCCTAATCAAATTGAATGCTGAGAACCTATTAATGTTTCCACATTTCTTAAGCTTGTCCACCCAAAAAGAGTAAACATTGGAATGTCCATTAAGAAAAGAAAAATGCTAAGTTGTAATGTCATTGAATCATGTAAAATTTTAGGTTTTGTGAGGAAGAATCGATCTAATTTGGACCAAGGCAAATGACATAACAATCAAGCAGGTGTTTCTAGCTTCAATGGCTTATCCTCAGCTCTTCTACCATTTTACAGATTGATGTACTACAACAAAAATAATGTTAAGAGCTATATCTAAAGTTTACTAAAATATACTAACTGTGCTACATATGGCAAGGAAATTTACCACATCTTGATTGAGAGTTAGTTACACATTCCTTGAGAATTTGCCTTAACAGTAGAATAAATGTGGAATTAGGCATATAACAGAGCTATCAAGTAAGATTTCTTCAAGGACATTACATCAATCATTTACCATTCTCTAGAATAATAATAGTACTAAATAAGAAGTAATGTTTTACACCATATATAGTTAAGTAATTGCTCCTTCAATGCCTCCATTGGTCCTCTTATGTCAATATCAAAAAATTTTCTACCCCATATATAGTGACATTTAACCAGGCATCTTGTGATAACCATTATAAGGGTGTCGTGCTCCGATAATCTTATTGAGAGGTCCATAATTGCTAGTTCAAACAATATTGGTGCATGAATTATGGTCTTAGACGTAAGAACTTTCTTCTCTTCATGGAAGACTATCTACATGCCTCACATCCAAATATCATAACCATCAATTGAGGTTCATTGAAGTTTGAAAACTAGCAGCATGTTCTTTGACCTAAAAAAGTGACAAAGATGCAATTCAAATAGCCATTCTCTTTTTCCTTAAGTAATCAATAAGAGAGACAATATATGTGAGATCAGATGTGGAATTCCCGTCATGGTTCGGTAAGCGCTTTGGTCACCACAATGAGGAAATGAGGAATTCCAAGGGGACTCATCATTTTCTCCATGCGACAATGGCCATAATTCACAAGGGAAACGACAATACTAATAAGAGCCCTATGTTCACAATAGTCTCCATGTTCAACCCATGCATTAATTGAATCTGAATCACTCAGCTAACCTAAAAGGCATCATTAATTATGATAGGTGTAGCCAATTTGAGTTCCAATAGTGGCTTAGAAGAGGAATTCAATGTGAATTGAAGTCTACTGCTCCATGCAGTCATTTGTCATGTGTTCTGACCTTCCTAATGCCAGATCTGAAGAATTTTCTATGCTGAAAAGAGTTATGTGGATACTTAGATTTGATGGCTTTTCTGATCATATGATGGTTGAGCTTGCAAAATGATGTGTAAAAATTTAGGCATGGTACTTCATTGATAAAAAAAAGTGCAACAGGCGTGCACTGACACAATATGATGCCGCTTAAGACCGGCTTAACTCCGACACCGAGCAGAAGAGATACTAGAGAGCTTGGCGATGAGCCGCTCATATCATATGAGGCTGCAGTTTGGAATGGAAGGTTGAATCCGGGGCCTTTATTCGTGACCGAACTTCAAAATAAAACAGCAAAAATAAAAAAGTCCTCTTGTCAGAGTGTGTCATGTGAAAGACACTCCGGCATCTAAGTTAGGACAATACCTAAGGAACAGAAGAGGTTCTCAGTGGATGACAGGACCCATCTCAAAAATCTAGGCCAACGGCTAAATATGAGTACCAGAGTAGGATTCTAATCAAGTTGGATGCAGACATAGGTTATAAAACCCACTCTTTTTCTTTTTCTTTTTCTTCTTTGATGTTGTCATGCATTGCTGCTCAGGATTTTGGCCTGCATCACTTGCATCAACAGGAAGCTACCCCCAACTCCTGAAAAAACGTGCCAACCCACACATATGCTGTTGTCATCACTTACATCTTTGTGACAATAAAAATTATTATAGTAGATTGTTATCTAGTGCCTTTTACTTGAGACTGCAGCAGTCAATCTTCTGAGGGAGGTAAGTACAGATTCAGTGATTTATCAAGCAGCTGCTGATATTAGCAATTGCAAAAATATATTTTTGTTCTAGCTAGTAACAATAATTAGATCAAACTATCACCACTTTGCACTTGAACCAATCATAGTCCATTGAAACATTGACATAGGATGACATTATGAATGCAAACAATCAAATAGATTTGGACAATCACTATTCCAGAGATTCTTATAATATACTGAACTATTCATGTATCAATAAAAGTGCTCATACTTAATTTTACCATTCCTCTTGTTGGGGTAATACGGACCACCCCAAGGCACGTGAGCACGTCGTGGGGCACATGATCGAGGTCGGCCGCTCTAAGCTCGGCCGCCCTCGGAGGCGCCTGACCTCAAATGCATCTGACCCCCTGGGTCCCCGACTCGGCGCCCAACTAAGTCTCCGACCTCGGGA
Organism: Phoenix roebelenii; assembly: GCA_025769935.1. NCBI lineage: Eukaryota > Viridiplantae > Streptophyta > Magnoliopsida > Arecales > Arecaceae > Phoenix > Phoenix roebelenii. Next base: position 3,669,829 of record JAOXJJ010000263.1, read on the forward strand.
TCGATCACCTCAGATCTTTGACCTTGCCTCTCACCTAACGCGGTCACGTCCTTTCGCAGCCCGATCAGAGGGCATACCCAGTCGTCGCCGTCAGCATTTAATGCGCATGGCCCTGTAAGACCTCCGGCTCACTCCACAATTAATGCACATTGCCGGCCTACTCAACCATCATCACGCATGGCTCCTGAAGACCCTCGCCCACTCCGCAATTAATGCATATCTCCGTCTCACTCAACTATTAATGCGCATGCTGCTAACTGTCTACGGAACTTCAGTTCTCCATGCTTGGTTTCTCCATTCCTCTATGGCAATGCAGCTCGGCTGTACTCAATCGGCTAAAACAGCTCTCTGCCTCCGACCTCGGATCATTAAATCGCCTGATCGCGCGACTTGCCCAGTTGTACTACAGCTTCGTCTTGTCGCATCACAGGTAACCCAGCACCCCTCTATAAAAGGGAGACTCCTTCATTTTAGAGGGAGCTGGCCAACAGAAACTCCTTCATCACAGGTAAGCTTGCTGTTTCTTCTCCCCATCCTCGTTTGCCCCCTCTGACTTAGGCATCGGAGGGTCGGCGCTGGAAAACCCGACCACCGGCTTTCTTGCAGGTCCTGCGGAGGACGCCGCCCGCCGACGGATCGCCGCCTGCCAGTTCCCACCGAAGCTCTCCCTCCTCAGCCGACGGTCGCCCCCGGGTCCGAATTCCAGCAATAGTGGCAGGTGTTTTTTTTTGATAAAACAATAGTGAAAAAAATTATTAGTTGAATTAGATGCACCAACTCAAAAATAGATATCCAACCATAAAATCTTTTGTTAAACCAATAACAGCGGGCATTGAGATGAACCAATTTAACCATAAAACAACATTTACAAATATGCATGAGCATATATTATTTATTTATTTATTTATTTCTCTCTTTTTGTACTTATGTTTGTGCATATTATTGATTTGTAGCAGGTAGATCTAATTTAACTAATATTTTTTTTAAAATTAAATTATTTTTATATTATAGTTTTATTTAATATTTCTTGGTGCTTTTATGAGGGGAACTTGAATTATCTTTGGAACGGCTGAGGAGGGAAGAATGGCCCTCAGCGATTGTTTAATTAGACATTTGAACTCTTTTTTAAACAAAAAGTATATGCGCCTTCTGCAACCTACGTAATATACTCTGTATGTTTGGCTGCATCTTTACATTTGGAAAATTTGATTAAATAAATAATAATAGTAGTAAACTTGAATAAATTAAGCAGATAATAAAACATTCTTGGAACTCATAAATAATTTAATAATTTTAAATGGTATTAAGTAAAATATTTAGCATTTTGTTCCGTTAAGCATTAGAGCCGGCTTTGCTTGTAATGAGTGGATTTCTGGGCTGCTGCGAGTTGGATTTGAGCTGCCATTCATGGAGAAATCTGCAGTATGTGGGGAGCGCGGGATCTTCGCTACACCCCCTTTCTTGAGTGCGGGGCGGCGTCCACCTACCAAAAGACAAACGCATCAACCACCGAACTATAAGAAGTGCATGGTGTGATCAAACTAAGCTCAATCATTTTTTCGCTAACCTCTATGTTTACTACTGTGCTGTATAGCATGTTCGACCTTCCCCCTCCCCCCCCCCCCCAACTTAAAAAGTGATATTTAAAAGTCTCTTTGGCATTACTTTTTTTTATTATTTTCAAAAAATCTAAAAAGAAAGTTGAACTTGAGTTGACAAACATGTTCCATGAAACCTTTTTGTTTTTCAAGTTATTTGCAAATCTCTAAGAACTTTTGATAGCAAAGTTTTGTAGCTTCAAGAAAAGGGTGAAATTAAAGGCATTGGAATAAGTCCTATGTGGAGATGATGTCAGTCTCCATGTGGTTTTTCGTTAATTTGTAGAGAAACAAAATCATAGAAACAAGATAGTTCCACACAGGCACCAAGATTATATCCTGTCTTCTAAAATTTGTTGGCCTCCTTGAAGGTTTCGAGTTGTGCTAGAGCATTTAATCTTATAAGCTGAGTGATGCTTAAAACTTTGAGAAAAATAAAAAAAATTGTATTTCTAGAAATCTGAAACAATCGTCACAGGTATGATTAAAGTAGGATATAGATATCATGGAAGTCAGGTGTCGGATTCTTTGTCGAATAATACCTAAAAAGTTCAGGTGGACCACAGCCATCATGCTTCACGGGCGAAGGGGACGGCCATGCTTTCCAATTAAAGCGGCAAGAAAGCATCGCTTTTATACGTGCTAGCGTCCGGTTCTTCCCCTTGGAAAGGACAGCAATTTTTTTTTTTTTTGGTACGTTGGTAGCTCACATCAAATAAGCATAAACTCTATTCTCAACATCAAGAGAAAGAAAATGATATAAAGGTAATGGAGCAACTACAGTCTCAGTTCATAACATCTCTCCAAAATAATGAGCAGCAAAGGAAGTGGCATAGTCTACAGTCATGTTCGCTTCTTGGACAACCTATATTGAGTGGCAACCAGACACCATCCTCTGTATGTCTTTGAGTATAGGATGGCCATTCTTCCGGCGCCGGATTATGTTGTCTTCTTTAATTTGGCAGAGGGAGAATGGATTCTATAGAGGGCAAAATACTTTTAATATATTTGGTGATAGTATATGGACTAATGTTTCGCAAATGGGAAGCAGGTGAAGAAAGCTGTGATTATCCATAGTGATTATCCATTAAAAGAATTTCTAATATGTTATAGGTTTTATGCCAGGCAAAGATGAACCCGATGGTTTTTGGATCATTTATATTATGCCATTATAACAATTTTTATATTGAGCATATAACCAGAACCAACCTTTTATGGAGAGTTTAAATATTTATTTTTTTATAAAATAATAAATTGTAGCCAATGATCTCGAACTTAAATTTTACTTATTTTTAATCGGTTTCGGAACAGACTTATGTAAAATTTAATATTTTCTATACTTAGACCCAACCTATGATTAGCTCTGCTCAGAAGGGAGAGAGTGCTAGCTAGTTGAGTTATAAATGGTGCTAGAGACTTTGCTTCATGGCTCATGTTCCCTATAACTTGGTCTCCATGAATTATCAACAAATATAAAATAATTATATTTTCCTTTTGTATCAATTCCCTTGAAAATTTTATACCAAAATATATCTTTAAGTACAAATAAATGCTAAAAAAATTTCAGGATATTAATGTAAAAAGATAATGAAGGCATTTTGCATTAAATCATTGTTTATAAATATCATTATAATAAAATCTAATGCGATGAGTATTCTTAACAAAACATAATGGACTGAGAGCTATATATATATACAAATAATGATGTTCAAGGTGCAAATATGCAATAAATCATATTTGTATGGT